>BRZM01004170.1:0-10768 GCA_033238685.1 Lates japonicus
TTTGGTTAAACTGTTCCTCAGCTCATCTCTGGAGTAAGAAAGATTCATGCAGAAAAAAGTGTCTCATCTCTGCTGATGGAGACGCTTTAGATATAGAGTTTTAGGAAGATTATGTGTGTGTCTTTCACCAGAATGTCACAGCAGAAGGGCTCTTAAGCAGCAAGTATAGCTCCAGTCCACCCAAGATCACCTCTGCTTGACGCTACCACCCCTCCAGCCCGTGGCCCTGCTGTCCTAGTTAGGTCAAGTTTCCCACTGGTCTGTCCAAGTGCCCCTTTAATCCGCCAATCATCAGCCGAACTCCCCCTCTTTCTGACCCAAATGTCCCTCTGGTCCTAGTTGGACCTCACGACCCTCATATCAGATCTAGTCCCCCTTTGTGTCCTTGTCAACCACTCCTCTACTTCATCCAAGTTCCTGTGCTCCTCCCAAGTGTCTCTTTCTTTTGGGGAATTTGCTCTTTTTTACTCTGTGTCAGATGTTAATCAGCAGTAATGGCAAATAATGTACATTTTTCCACCAGGAGACAGTCCAGCTGATTGGTCCTCTGAAGTCTGCAGAAGATACTGTACCTCTGCCCTCCAGTGTGCATTTGTAGAAAGGTTATTCTCTCAAGTGTGATGGTGGTGTAATTTTCTGTGGAGCACTCAACATCCCCTACCCTTTAATCATGCTATTATGTAAATGAGCACTGCTCCATGTGTGGGCTTTACACGACTCCCTGAAAATTGGGCCGTTCATCATAACTTAAGCATAAAGTTATGCCAAGCGGTTCCTTTGCTTCTGCAGCAACACTCTGGCTTTCTGTGTCTCTGCATGAATGTTCATTTCCCTGGCAACATTATCAAGAAATCTCTTGGCAAGCGTGGGGCGTGTGCAGGCCAAATAAGCTTTGGAGAATGACGATTTGTTGAACAATGACTGTTCTATCCTCAGTCCATCAGGCACTTAATCCAGTAGACACTTTGGACACTTTTCTGGATGGGAATTAAACATTAAACACAGCTCAGAGGTCTATTTAACAAGGGATCATAGTGGGGTGCTTCTCCTGGACTACTGTAAGCCAGATTCACATGATTTACAGGAAAACATTGTTACCTACAAAACAAAATTTATACATGAACCAGTAGAACGTCCTGAAATCACACAATGGTCATGCAATTCTCATAACATATTTTACTTTGTATTGTCTCATCCTCCTGAACATATTATGCATTAGGGAGATTTTCATTAAGCGCTCACTGAGTATTGCTGTCTAGACGCAGTATTTTTCCAAGGATAACACACACAGTTGAGCACAAGTGGAAAAAGCCTGTTGCTAAGCAAAATGTTATTAAAGTTTTTCATATCAGATCACAGGCTGAAGTGAAAATGGTCAGCCTGAATTGTGAAACAAAAAGTGCCTTATACTTCAGGACTATGGCTGGGAATTGAACTGCTATTCTAAAATACATAAATACTTTAAGTCTGAATATTGAAACCTGTAAAGTTGAATGTCAGGTCAGATTTGTAATCCTATTTAATTACTTTTACGTTCTGATTTGAATTAAAAGTTTTGTTGCTTTTAAACAAGGGCTAAACATAATATACATAATAACAAACATCCACCAAACATGAAGCAACATCAGCTTGATTTTGAGTTGAGTTTCTGTCCATATGACTACTCCAGTAGTTAGTCTCCTCGTAGCTCTGCCGCAGTCTCCTCCTGAGAAAAATATCTGGATCTTTAGTTGCTAAATTGGGTCACAGAGATTGACATCTTCCACATGAAAATAAAATATTGCTTGTAGCAGCTTTAAAGTCAGGTGCCAAAAATGCTATCAAAAATTTTAAACCAAAACCCAGCTCTATTCAGGGCTTAACTTCAAATTAAAAGCACTCTGCCTGGCTTTTTCCTTGATGGGATACAAAAGTTTCCTGATGTAGCAACTCATAGTCACTCTTATCCCTTCCTCTGTAAGTACAGAGTGTGTAATCCTCCCAGAAGTCACCAGACTTTCTGAGGTTTGGGTTAAACGTACACCTAGGCGAGCCCTCACCGGGTATGGAAAAAATTAGCAGACAGCTGTAGATCAGTAGGTCACTGTCAGCCGGCAGCCTTCGCACAAACCTTGTCTGCAGGCCACAGCTATGTATGTATTAATACACCTCATTAATGCCCTTTGAAACCTCCTCTGCATGTCACTCGATGAATTATGGATGAAAATACAGACCTGTGTGTTCTGCTCACATCTAACCCCTGCCACCTTTCCTGCTGTAGGTTCCCCCCCCCCCCCCCCCCTTTATGTCTCTTTCTTTTCACTTTCATTCCCATTCAGCACACACACAGATATAATGTGACACCTTCACAAACACACTTGAAGCCTTAAATCTTCCCAGATATCTGCTCATTTTTCTTTCCTTTTTGGCATGTTTTCAAATTTCCATCAGTATCAGAGCCCTTTGATTTCTGCATGTACTGCCTGTTTCAGCCTAATGATGTCTATGCAGCGTGCACACACACACACACACGCATGTACATGTCCTCTGCTCTACCTCTGGCTGCGGTTCAGGACGACTCTTGGCCTGCTGGCTGACAGCGGTGTTGACATACGGCGGGTTTTTAATTACAAAGCTCCCCTTAAGGAAATTGTTGAGATACTTAACAGATAAGGCAGACATGGAGGGGAACAAAGAGGCTCGTTGTGTCGTATCAGGAGGACTGCTTTTGGAGGTTGCGCAGGGAGGGGCGGGAGGCGGGAGTTGGGGGTTAGTCAGCTGGAGCAGCAGTTAAATCTGACGAAATATTTTTGTGCTGTGAAGTGACTGGTTGACGGTGTTTTATTGAAAGTTATGTGTCTCCTTTCAGCCATCTTGCTTCCTCTCTCTCTCTCTTCCTCTGGCTGACACCTGGGTTTATGGCCACCACTGGTTTAATTACATAATTTTCACTGAATTCTCATGATAGATGGTGATTACAAAATGAAGCCAATATACACTGTCCCTGTGCATGTATAAACATGTTTGCATGTGTGTGTGTCTGCGTCTGCTTTGAGCCAACCCTACTGGAAGAGTGTATTTTGTTGCTGGCAGAGGCAAACAGATGGCAGGTTGTGTGCCGAGCTGTAAGGAGTCCAACACACACACACACACGCACACACACAAAGGCAGAAAGAGACACAATCCAGGCTTGATCTGTCCCACCCATCACTCAGCCCCTTGACTCCCCCTCTACGCCCCAAATGGCTCTTCAGCCACACACACACATAAATAATCACATACTGGCTTCTTGCTTCTCTTACCAATGCTTCTTGTTCTGTTACGTTGTGTTTCTCCTCATTGTGAAGCACTTTTAGCCTCACATCTCTTCTTCTTCTGCATGTCTTTCTTTGTCGTTCACTGTCAGAAACACAACCAACTACAGAGAGGTCACCAGACACATACATACACTTCAGAATGCAATGCTATGATTGGTCAGGATGATGGTTGCATAATGTGGCATAGTCATCATCTTGACAGACAAACGTATTGTGTCATGTTTCTCTGACTCAACCTGCATGACTTTGGCGCTGTGGCAGGAAGCCCATGCAGGTGCAGGAAGAACATGGAGACTTCACCTGGAGAGGCTCCAGTGGATTCAAACCCGGGACCCTCCTGCAGTGAGGGGCAAAAGTTCAAACCACTGCTCTGTGCACCCTCCTCATGCCAAATGTGAAAAACATGCAAAATTTATACTGAATAATTGAAAGATGTATCACAACATTACAACATCTCTTATTGTATCACAGGTCTCTCTCCCTCTCTCTCCCTCTGACCACTAACCAGAAGCAGAGCTGTCCTGTCTGGCTCTGCTGCACCCCATTTACATTTCTGTGAATGGAAACTGAGAGCCAACAGACAGTGTTGAACATTGTGTGGGTGGGTGTTGGGGAGAGAGGGAAGGAGGGGTGGCTGTGAGCGGGTGAGCAGGAGTATGTGCTCACCTCCTTGCTTGTGAGTGTGTGTCTCTTTCATCTTCTTCCTCCCTCTGTCTTCCTCTTCTCTCTCTCTCTCTTCCACCTCCCTCCTTCCTCTCTTTCCTTTTTTTTTTCTCTCTCCTTCCTTGTGGTCACACTCACACATCTGCCCACTCTGTCCCTTCATCTGCCTTCCTCTTCTTCCTTCTTCTTCATGCCAGGACAAATTCAGATTTGCTTTACTGGCATTACCATAATTAAGTGCAGTGCTACCAAAGCAGGTTATACAGTACAAATATAATCATTTCAATTTACCCTTTCCTTCTCCACCTCCTCCTCCTCTTTCTTTCTCAGCTGGTTGATCCATCCATCTTTGCTCGCTTCCACCGCCGCTGCGTTGTTCAAAAAGATCCAGGGTCTCTCCTCACGCCCTCACATGCGCTTCTGTTTAAAGCCCCCCCACATCTAGGGCAGCTGACACATCTAATATTGAAACCAAACTCGGCTTCCATCCCTCCCACGTCTCCCTCTCTCCCCCTCCGTCACCCCAACTCTCCCCTGTTATTTTGCCAGGAGAGCTAAAATAATAAACCCTTGTACCGTCTGCAGAGCGTAATGGAAGCCTTTTTTCTCCCTGGAAAGAAGAGAAAGAGAGACTTGGTGTTGTGCTGGCTAACAGCAGAGCAGTGACAGTCGAGCTGACTCGAGTTTTGGTTTTTTAAAATAACCCATGTCAGAAATCTTTCAAAACTTATTTTTGAGTGTGGTGTATCTGGTAATTGGCTGCATTTTTTCCTCATGTGACAATTTTCTCCTCATTGTCGCCGCAGCGTTCGGCTGTTTATCTGCCGTGTAACGCCACAAAGTTAGAATCGGAAAACATTAGATTAATTTTAAATGTGTAAAAGCCCCGCTTTGAGTTTTGTTTATCTGGGTGAGAGGTCTGCCTTTTTGTGTGTGTGTCTGGTCTTTTTAAGCATCACTTGATCACAGACTTTTTAAAGGGTCATGATATCATCTTTGACCTTTATTGACCTGACAGGGACAAGTTGCAACAACACTGATAGACCTGAACTCCTCCTTCAGTAGTTTCTGACTCCCTGCTGATACAGTGGCCTTTAACTGACATGAACTATAAAACCAGACGTCCACAGAGAGCAGAGCACAGACAAATGAGAATTTTTAGTTTTTGTTAGCCACAATGTCTTGCAGTGGTGTGTGCTAATCAACAATACTGCTGCTTTCTCTCACATTGTTTGCAATTATGGGCATTTTATACATCTATGCATTAAAAATGTATTTCCCAAGAAAGCATTACTCTGTTTGGTAACTGTAGATTAATCAAAAGGCTTTTTGATGAGAAGTAATGCTGGAATGATTAAATGAGTAATTGACTCACTGTCAACAGAAAATTAATTATCAGTTAATTGTTTGAGTTATTCAGTGAGAAAAAATGCCAAAAAAATTAATTAATTTCATCTGTTCAAATGTGAGGATTTGCTGCTTTTTTTTAAATGTCATCGTGAATTAAATGTTTTCACGTCTGAAATGTTGGTTGGAACAAAGAAGCAACCTGCAGATGTCTCACTGGTCTCTGGGAAGTAGTTATAGACATATAGACTTAACGATCAATTCATTTATAAAAAACATAATAACCAAGAGATTAATTGTTGAAGAAAATAATCATTATTACTGTTTTTAAGGCGGTACCTCGCTTTAGTCTCAGATAAAACCAACATTCCTGTTGCCCAGTTCAACCACAGCCCTAAACTCTCGGCCAATGAGCCGCTTCACTGGAGCATTTGGGAGTCAAGTATGAGTGCTTTGCTCAGTGGCACGTTGGCGCTGGCTGAATAGGAAAGCAACTGAACATTTTCATGTGTGAAGCACTATACTGTCGTATTGTGCTCCTTAGGAAACTCCATTGACTCTTTAATGAATGGCAAAGCAGGACTGTGGGCCACAGTGGAGTGGAGTGCATACACGCACAGTCACCCTGGTAACTGAAGTGGTTACCATAGATATGTTGGGCTGTCCGGGTACCTGCAGGGCACGGCTAACTAGTTAGCAATGCTAAACAGTCTCAGGTTGTTTACAGGGAAGTTAAAAAAACAAAACCTGAAAGGCAGATGTTTCAGTTTTTGGCTATATAAAACTCATTTCAGTGATGTTACATTCGTCCTGGTTGTAGAGGACTGTTGTACATTGTTCAGGCTGCGTTAGTATAGATGTCTGGTATAGATGTATCAGGACAACTGTGCTCCAGTTGTTCTTTTTCCCAAACAGAGGCTCCTCTCTGTGGCCTGTTTGTGCTGTAAGTGAAGGCAGGTCCTGGAGGGAGGCAGGAGGGAGGGATGATGGGATTAGAGGCTTTCCTGCTCCTGTCCTGCTCTCATAAGCAAACACACTTAACACAGACGTTTCACCGGAGACGCGCAGCAGTCGACATGTTAATAACATTGTTTGTTTTCAACAAATTCCAGAGTTAGACGTAAAAGAAGTGATTATTGATTAAGAGAATAAGAGAAAAAGAGAAACACGTGGAGTAAGAGTTTGGTGGTTGGTGGTTCGGTAGCAGGCCGATACGGGACAGGAAGCGGCTCAGGAAGTGTTTCTGGGTGCTCCTGGTGATCAGAAGCACATGGTGGCTCAGATCTACAGCATGGTTTCATGTAGAGAGGTAACAAGAGGGAGAGAGGGAGAGAAACGGACCTACGCAGTCCCACCGCACTAATAAACAGCATCGTAAACGAAGCAGTAAACACTTTTATGTCCTGCTGAGCCCAACCCAGGGACACACCCACCCTGCCTCCACCTTTGGTCCCTCCTTGGATCAAACAGTTTTATAAATTCAGACGCAGATGCAAGTTTAAAAAACCTTGATGTACAGGGTTTACACTGGCTGCCGTATATTTCCTGCTACATGTTTCTGGTGCTGGTGGTGTTTACTCAAAGCGAGGAAAACATGTAAAAGGTTGATAAAAGGCTCCATCTTAGTAATGCTTGACAGATTAATTAACAAAGTCTAGATGAGGTTTTAACTTTCAGCTCAAAGCTTCTCTTTGTCACCATTGTAAACTCCTCTGAAACACAGAGTCAGTGTGAGAGAGTGTAAACACGATTACTGAGGGTTTTTCTTTTTCTTATAGGATGAATGCACAACACTGCTGTCTAGGTTTGCAACGTTGTTATGGCGACGCAGTGTCTATGAAGGTGTGAGTGTGTTCAGAAGACAAGTACGCCTTTGGACTGATCACACTCCCTGACACTGACGTCTCTGTCACCTCACACACACACACACACACACACACACACTGCTATCACTATCTTACCAGGGCAGGACATTATTTGTGGGGGAGCAGGACATGCCAGCTGGAGACTATCAAAAGTTGTGTGTGTGTCTATGTGTGTGTGGATTGGGGGGGGTTGCACTTGCCACGCTGAGAGGTCAGAGTAGGGTCCTGGTCGGGGTCAGGGGAGGTCAAAGTTTAACGTTTCAATCAGGCGTCTCCTCGTGCTGTGCCAGCGTGTTCGGAGATGGTTTCCATCAGCTGTTTCTTGTGTCTTTGAGATAAAAAGTTCTTTAGACGTCGCTTTGAACTTTTAGAAACTCTCTTTTCTTTGTAACTAATCCAGATCATTTCAAGTTTAAATTCCAAATTTCCCTAAAAATATTCAACTTGTTTCAATTTGTGCAGCTGGTGTGAATAGATTCCATCAGATGACAGGAATTTCTCAACTGCCATAGATTTAGTTTTACTGTTTACACTAGCTAACCATTTAATATCTCTGGTTGTTTTTGGCCGTCGCAGGCAGTGTTGCAAGCTGATGAACAGGACTGATTTATGACAGTACTTTGTGACCGTAACTTTTTTTTCATGCATTGAAAGCACTAGATTAGGCAACAGACATTCCCATCGGTTTTGTGTTTTTTTTATTATCTGTAAACAATAAATTTTGGGGAATTTAACTATGTATATCTGTATCACTATGTAAAATTACGTACTAAGTAATTATAAAACACTTTGTCTTCACCTGAACCTGCCACTGCACCATTCAGAGAGGTATTAATAGGAAGAAAAAAAAAACAGCAGATAGTGTTGTGGGTGTACTTTTGGGAGCTTTTTGGATTTCAGTAAACTTCTTTTGTTCCATGGTTTTGTTTCGCCAACAGTGCCCGCAGTGGTGTGGTGTAATTCTTCATATTCAGCAGAAACTTTTGTTGTTCTGCTCTTGCCCCAATTTCTGCTTTTTGTCTTTCTCCTACCACTCCTCTGATTCAGCAACCCTTCCAGGATACAGTAGAGCTGACCGAGCATCAGTTTTGCCTCCAAAAGTCTGTGTGAAGTCATTTGGGTTTCACAGAGTGACCCTATATAAAATATCGCTTCTGTTCATCTTGTTAAGGGAACATTAAGTGTATTAACAACTCGCTGCATTAAAAAAAAAACAAAAAAACATGACGCCCAAATTCTGAGATCCAAAAAGCCACCTTGTAATCAGATTGGTTCCTCCGTGTTGTTTAGGGAAGTGTGATTATGTTGTATAGTAGCCCCACACACACTTCTCAGACATCCTGGCTTTTGTGGGCTGAGGTTCTTACACTTGTCTGTTGAATTGAAACTAGGCCAGTTCGTCTTTGGAATGACAATTACCGTGGACCAAACCCAGGCCCTAGTCTGGAGGGATGGAGGGGAGGTGGGGGTGATGATGAGGGTATGAAAGGAGCAAAGACGATTGGGCGCTGCCAAGATGCTCTGGACGTACAGTAGCTTCCGATGCTCGTTAACGCAGCCGAGCGGAGGGCCAGGCGCTGGGGAGGGAGGAGAGGAGGAGGCGGGGAGGGAGGGTGAGGCTGGCACAGGCCGGGGCGGGATGTTTAGAGGCAATGTCTATCTTTAACTTGATTTTAGGGGCTCTTTTGATAAAGGGTGGCTCAGCTCTGCAAAGAATAGAGGCAACAAGCTGGGGAAACCCTCCCTCCCTCCCTGCTCTCTCCTCTTTTCTCCTCTCCTCCTTGATCTCTGCCGAGCCATCCCTCTTTTCTCTCCATGTCCTCCTGGCAGGCTTCCTCCGCAACGGTGTGAGGTTGTCAGGCTGGCCCAGATTAGGGGCATTGTCCGAAGGTATTTACATCCGGCCAAACCATATTAAACAGAGATTAGGGTCTTTCACTGCACATTGCAAAAAAGGGGGAAAAAAAACTGAGGTAAAAAAGAAGAGGGAGCTTTTCCAGGACGAGCAGGATTTACAATTGGCATAGCTGTGAAATGGAGGAAGAGAAATGTGCTCTTTATAGAGGGGGGAGGTGATGGTTGTGGTGGTGGGTGGAGATTTTTTTGGGGGGGAGCCTCCACAGATCCTGTTTGAAGGTCATGTGATGCTGGCTTGTCTGACAGGGTGTTGAGTGTGCCAAACGGTTGGCAGCCGGTCCAGTTTTTCAGCATACCGTATGGAAGCAAAAGTAAAAGAATCTGTTGGTGGGACACAGCGAGCAGACGGGCTGCTGTGGAGGACATCTCGGTCTGAACTAGACTGTCTGAGTGTCTGAAACTCTTCAGGAAATTTCTTTAGAATAACATTTCTTTTTATTTCAACTTGCGTCTTACTTTTGTAGCTTTGGCTCTTGTCTGTAATAAAGAGATCATGCTTGTACCAGGTTAACTGTTGAGACTGAAAAAGAGTCTGGATTCATTTTGAAATGAACCATCATTCCACTTTTGTAAACTGTGTCGTCAGTTCAGCAGAAGATTTGAAGTCTCATTTTAAAGCTAATCACTGCTCGTGTTTGTTGCCCTGTGTGTGTGTGGACTTTGTTGTAGTGATCTTGCTGTGTTTCCAGCTGTTTTCACAGAAGAAAAACACACAGAAATGTGCCCACATGTGCGCAGACATACTGTACACATCAACATACCGTCCACGCTCCCAGTTTCACACACATGCACACCAATTGGCTGTGAGTGATCACCAAAATGTGGAAAGTATTTACTCTCCCTGTTCAAGAAAAAGGAGTCCGGTCTTATTCAGTAGTAGAAGCAAACAACTAATTACCTGCAATAAAAAAGGCCATTTGTCGCTGAATTGTTTGCCACTGGTTTGAGAGCAGTCCGCTCTGCAGATGTTGGAAACGTGGTCTTGTTGTATTATTAGCTCAGTGTAGTGAGGAGGAGGAAAAAAGGGAGCTTGATAAAGATGAATGTCTCCCTCACGCATCTGGAATCCATCACTTTCAAAAGGAGACACAGATATGGTTTAAAAAGGTATGTGTTGGTGCTTTTCTAGCAGACCCAATAAAAGTACCTGTTAAGCCCCCTTAAAGAAAGAGAGTCCTGTAATCCTTTACCGTTTATGATCCTTCATGCCGGCCTGTTTGAACCTGCATGGATGTTGCATTATGCAAAGCAGCCTGGCCGAACAAGAAGACGTCATTCTGAAACAGCAGCATAACTCAGCCTGGAGAACCAGCAGGAAGTTTAAATGATAGCAATAAATTGGCAAAACTTTTTCTTGAGAATATCAGTTATTATTGAAGACCCACAGGTTCAGTGTTTCAGTGCAGCGGAGATGAAACTCTCTGTGTTTGTCTCCTCCAGAGTAGAAAATGAATTCATCAAACTGCCACCACACTGATGCCGCGATTTGGCTGTTTACTGACAGATGTGAAATTCAGAAAATACTCCCCCTGACTCTGAATTTTAAAGAGGGATACACATCGAGAGACATCGTGCACACACCCAGACACAAAACAATCTATTTAGCAACATTTTAAGGATCGAGTGTAGATTCAGAGTTGTCTCATTTATCTTTAATTTGGAGTTGATTTTCCTATTTTT
>BRZM01004171.1:0-10280 GCA_033238685.1 Lates japonicus
AGTCTCTAAAGACTCTGCAGCTAAATTCAAAATGCTGCAGCACGATTGCTGACAGGAACTAGGAAAAGAGACCATATTTCTCCTGTGTTTGCTTCTCTACATTGGCTCCCAGTCAAATCCAGAGTAGAATTCAAAATCCTCCTCCTCACGTACAAAGCCCTTAATGGTCAGGCACCATCTTACCTTAAAGATCTCATAGTCTCCTACAATCCCACTAGGACTCTGCGTTCCCAGAATGCTGGTTTACTGGTGGTTCCCAGAGTTTCTAAGAGTCGAATGGGAGGCAGAGGAAGATGAAAATTGGCCATTTCCAGGGGTTGCAAATGTTCGCACTCCTCCTAGACGCTTTATCCGATTGACTTCAAAAGTTGGAAATAAGTTATTAAGACATAGGCGAAGGTAAATTGCAGAGTGTTTTGAGTTTTCGTTGAAGGGGCATGCCCGTTCTGGCCCCTCAAAGTTCGATGACTCGCCATGAAACAGGAAGTTGCATTAAACTTGCTGTAATTCAGCCATACTTTGTCCAAACTGCATCAAACTTTACAGTATTGTCAATGGTCCCTAATTGCACACCTCCATATGTCAATATTCATACAATTGTTGTAGCGCCACCTACTGAGAACAGGAAATTACATATTTTATAGTGTGATGTGCTGTTACTAGCAGGGTGACTGGATTCACTTCAGATATTGTCAGGACAGCCTTAAGGCTTTCATGATAACTTACTGTTTTCGTTGAAGTGTGTGCCTGTCCTGGCCTGTCAAAGTTCGATGACTGGCAGTCTTCTGAATTGCATCACCATTTGAAGTAGTGTGCTGCTTGATCCAGCAGATAGAGTTGTTGCAGGTCCAATTTGTGGCTCCCTCTTGTGGTGTGTGTGAAATTGAACAGTTTATTCTCTCCACCTTTCTATCACAGATTGTGCCTTTCTGTAAGACTTCTAATGTGAAAAAATAATAATAGTGATTTTGGGAAAATATTGAACAATTTCGTCATCTGGCCATTTTAAGCAGTGTTTTTGAGATGGAACAGAGGGGTCTGTGTCAGCTTTTCATATAGGTTGCTCTGATGAAGTAATGCAAATAGGGAAAAATCTTAGAATGTATATACAGTTAAGGACAAAATTATTAGCCTTCTAATGAAATTTGAAGTTTTTAAAAAATTTTCCCAAGTGCTTTTATGACAGAGCAAGGAATTTTCAACATAGCATTTCTAAACATACTAGTTGTCTTTAGAAAGCATAAATTATTTATATTTGCATGCAATAACAGAACTATTAATTTTTTTTTTAAAAAGAACACGGTCCATATTATTAGCCCCCTTCAGAAGTAACCTTTTTATTGAGCACACACAGCACGAGCCACTGTTGTGCAATGATGTTCTTTAACTTTGTAATGCTCAGAGCTTGTAAAATCAAGTTAGAACTGAGGGTTATCTCCCAATTTACACACAGTATAAAAAGTTCAGTAAGGATTTGAGCTGTCATTTGAGAAAGCATCATGCCACAAATCAAAGAAATCACTGTAGACTTGAGAAAAAGAATTGCTGATGCTCACGAAGCAGGAGAAGGATATACAAAGTTATCACAACATTTTCAAGTGTCAAGAACTCAAATGAGAAGTATCATCAAGAAATTCAAGGAGAGCCACACAGTACAGAACAAGCCTGGCAGAGGTAGGAAGTGAAAGATTTCAAAGACCCTGGAAAGAAAACTAGTGAGAGACCTGTCTAAAGACCCCAGAAGAACTGCCAAGTATTTTCTGAATGGCGATGCATCGTGCCATGGTGCACTGTTACACAACTGTATGTCATACGACCTGCATTAACCCCGTGGTTGCCAGTCCCTTGATGGGCGCAGGGCGCAAGGGCCCGTTCAACGCTGCTTGCAGCTTTAATTATCATTATTATTATTATTCCACCAACTAAATAGCATTTTTGAAGGCTTTAGGACATTCGAAAACTCACAAAAATTGGCACATACCTCAGACCTGGTGAAAATGTAATTATTCTTGAGAGACTGGGCTTTAGCGTGGTCGGCGCACTTTGATTTGATATCACAATTGACCACGGGCGTGCTATAGTAGCTCTGGAGCGCTCCCTAATTACTTTCAGCAGTCAATCTTGGATGCTTACGAAAATTGGCATTTATGTTATCAGTCATGTAACTTAATCTCTGATGTGGGTCTCGGGTGTGGGTGTGGCAAAATAGCTCGAGGGCGCCCCCTAGAAATTTTCAATGAAGCAGCCCCCACGTACACTTTTATGCAGGTGTACAAAAGTTGGCAGGCACATCTAACACCCCAAGACGTACAAAAAAGCCTCTTGGAGCCATACCCTAAATCAGGAAGTCAGCCATTTTGAATTTAGTATGAAAATTTGGCGCCAAATTTCGCAATTTACAGCCGTTGTACTTTAATGTACTCCTCCTAGAGATTTGATCTGATGGACTTCAAACTTGGTAGGTGACTTCTAAAGACCTTTGTGGTGTTACATTGTGAAGCTTTTTTGGGTTTCATTGAACAGCATGCCCGTGAGGGCGTGGCGAGTTCCGCTGCTTCACCATGAAAGAGGAAGGTGTTGTAACTCAAATATAAATTGTCCAATCTGCCTCAAGCTTCACGTTTGACAAGAGGCCCAGCCTGAACATATCTACATGCCAACATTCAGCCATACTCATAGTGCCACCTACTGGCAACATGAAATGACATCTGTTATACATCAATGTATTCCTCAAGTAGATTGGGAAAGATCCATTTCACATGAGGTCAGAAATTAGAAAAATGATTAGATAAAAGTTGAGCAAACCATTAACTTGAAGTTTTTCGTGAAACTGAATAAAACAGCTGCTGAATCTTTTTCGTACATTAACTGAGGTGTATGGGGAACATGGCTTGTCACGTGCATGTGTGTTTGAATGGCACAAAAGATTTTGTGAAGGCAGAGAGGATGTCCAAGACTATGAACATTCTGGGCATCCATCCACATCAAAAACCTCTGAAAACATTCAACAAATTGAACAAATCGTTCAAAATGATCAACGATTCAGTATAAGAATGATAGCATAACTGGTCTCCATTGTGTAATTGTAAATTCCTTTCTTTGTAACCATTTGTGACATCTAGACCACTTACTTATTTACATTCTCATCAAGATGTAAATTCTGAAGGATACCCCAAGTGTGAAAGATCACTCTAGGGGTGGGTGCCACTTCTGGTGGCAGACAAAGGGGTGTCAAAGGGCAAACAAGATCAAGGACCCTTTGTTCATCTTGAGGGGCATTCCTCAGGGATAAAGGTCTAGATCTCCCTATGTTCAGGGTCTTTTGCCATTTCTGACCGCTCGGGTGGTGATTGACCTTTTCTTTGCAAGGTGAATAAAACTTTGTTGGCCGGGAGAAGTCTCTATTTCATTCTTCACAAGCAACTGAGAATTTCCACAACAATTTGGTGTCAGAAGTGGGATCCCTTAAGCAATCGTCTGGGACGGAGTGCGAACAGTGACTGGCTATCCTGGAAGAAAAAAAACTTTCCAGCCTCCAACCTCAAAATCTTCTTCAGAGAAGGGAGGACTGATCGCTGATGCCCCGGATCGTTGCCACTGAGATTCCACAAACTCAATTCAGCAAGGTTCATCTGGTGAGCACTGAAATATTGACATTTTTTAGTTCCCTTTTTTTTGTTATTTAAAATTTGGCTTGTCAATCACTTGGGCCTTATACAAAGTGACCTGCTTTATATCACTTGTAGCGTTACACGAAGTGGTCCTTACAGAGACGTCTGTATTGTAAGTAGTCGTGCACGACCTCCACATTTGGAATGGGGAGTAAGAATTCCGTTGAGGTGGGACCTCCGGAGGGACCGATTGTGGATGTTGTGAGAAGGAAATATGGGGATAAAAGTTTAAAATATTTGAATGTCTGGACAGCTGATTCGGATTCCCAATAGGGGGATCTCTCAGTTTAAAGAAAATACATCCCTGACCGTATTCTGGAAAACCAATAAATCAACGCCACTACAGCAAACTTTGAATTAAGGACTTGAGAGTTTTTCTTCAACAAATGGCACACACCAGTGACCTGAGAACCAAATTGAGCTAAGAGGCATGGTCCTCTGATATTGCTGTGTAAGGTTAGACGTCTGTGAAGTTGAATCCCAAAGAAGTTGACGCCATCCTCAATTTCATGTAAGTTTGCTGTGGTCATAAAGGGGTTATTGTTTAGGTTTTCTGTGCATGTTGCTCAGGATGTTTAGGAATGCTTCCACCTTAAAAATACGATAACTGACTTGTTGTGAGGTTGTTTGCTTCTCCCTGCCTTAAAATCAACTGCCTCCACGGTTTGATGTCTGAGGGTACATAGGAAAGAAAATTGACCAAAATGGACCAGAAAGACCAGGTAGTTGTACTGTGATTCTGTTAGGAAAGACCAGTATATATGAATCCTGTGATCCTTTACGGACCAGTCAACAGTGTCTGGAACACTGTGACAATGGAAAGTGAATGATGGACAAAGCAAGGTGAAGAAAGTTTATTTTCTTGAGGATTCTATAGAGGGATCATGAGAAATGGTTTAGTAGAGGGGCAGAGAATGAGTTGATCAATCCTGTAAAATACATGTAAGATAACTGGTATCAAGAAAATGTTGCAACTAAAAAGAGGGAGAGAGAGAGAAAAGCCTTCCAGAAGCACCAAAACTAATAGTAATGGCCAAGAGTGATTACATCAGAAATGTTACATACCTTTTTGGTCAAAATTCGGTTTAAACTGTCATGTTTTTTGTGAAATTTGTTACCATGTGGTTTTGTATAAGTTTGTTATCTTGTATGGTCTTGTAGATGTTTGTCACTACAAATTTATAGATCATGGTCATCATGTATTGCTTTGGTGTAAATGTGGCTTTATGTTTTTGCCTTCAAGTTTTGGAGAGTTGATGAGACAAAGAATGAGACAGTGATCTGAGTAAAACTGGGATATTAGATCACATGATAACAGTTTTCTAACTATCTCACTATACAGGTGGAGCAAAGGAAAGGTGGCAGAGTAATTCTGGCTGTGGCAGCGTGACTTCACACCTGGACAAAGCATCCACCTGGGATACAAGGCAATCTTCATTGTGTGGAGAAATAGCTCATTTCCAGGCAACCAAATCTAAAACACACCCTGTCTATGACATCTATTATTGTAGGATTAAATGTTGAATTAGATGGCTTTTTAACTTTTAAAAACTGATTAACCCAATCAATTGGTCCAAGCTTTTTATGTGTGGAGTTTTGCATGTTCTCCCTGTGTGTCTGTGTGCATTCTTCACAGGTACTCTGGGCTTCCTCACACAATTTGAGGACATATAGATGGTTAATTGCAATTTAAATTGCCCATAGGTCTGGCTGTGAATATGAATGATTGCTTGTCTCATACGTCTGTTCTCACAAACCGAATTTTAGCTTTTCTTTGCTTACTTCTTTGTTTTAGATTCTTTCATTGCTACTTTAGTTCAGACTGCATGTATGTTGTAAATGAAATCATTAAAATTACTGTTAGCCAATTGATATCTCAGAAAACACAAAATATGAATCATGAAGAGGAGGAGACAAAAATGTAATTAATAAATTACAGTAAACTACCAGGTACAATGTTCTCTTCCAGGTAACATCAGACTGCGTTTCCAAAATGCGGCTGTTGGGGAAAACCCAGATCAACTGTATAAGAACTAGAGTCAGGTTAAACTATATTTCAAATAAGGTATTTATTTAATATATAAACCTTTGTAAACATTCGATTCAATAGTTGGTCTATTCATACGGTGGCCGAGGTGCAACCAACATTATAAAAATGTGAAAACACTTTTTACAAAGCTTGAGACAAATTTACATTTTAGGAAAACATTTTACATATCATAAAAACACAATTACATTAATATAACACATTTACAAGTCCCGAAACAAATTTACATTTCAGAAAACAAATTAACAAGACGCGAAACACTTTTACAAACACTGAGACAAATTTACAAGTAACATCAACTGGAAAGGGAATGTACCAATCCTCGGGGTTGAACCGAAGTGACAACAAGGAGCGACTAATGAGTTGTTGTCGTTGATGGAGTTCATGCCACCACGAAAACAAAACCGCCGTTGTTTACTTCTCATATGTTGTCCACAAACGGACAAACATTGCTCGGGACATTGTCCATCTTGGGTCACCATGAACTCCATCAACGACAACAACCTTCACATTGGTCGCCTTGTTATCACTTCCGGTTCAACCCCGAGTTGGTACATTCCTTTCCAGTTGATGTTACTTGTAAATTTGTCTCGTGTTTGTAAGTGTTTCGGCCTTGTTAATTTGTTTTCTGAAATGTAAATTTGTTTTTGTGACTTAAATGTTATGGTAATGTAATTGTGTTTTATGATATGTAAAAATGTTTTCAAAATGTAAATTTGTCTCAAGTTTGTAAAAGTGTTTCACATTTTGTAATGTTGGTTTGCACCTCCGCCACTGCAGATATGAAATGGGGCTTAACTGTGAATCCAGTGTTTACAAAGGTTTATATATTAAATAAATGCAACTGATTTGAAATACATAAGTTTAACCTGACCTCTAGTTTTATACAGTTGATCTGGGTTTTCCCAACAACCGTATTTGGAAACGCAACGTTGATGTTACCGAAGAGAACATTTGTGTCTGGTAATACTGTAATTTATTAATTACATTTTTGTCTCCTCCTTGTAAAGTTGTTCATATTTTTGAAGTTTCTGAGATATCAATTACAACCAGTGTCTAATTTTAATGATTTCATTTACAACATACATGGAAATAAACTAAAAGTAGCAGTAAGAAGAATCAAAACAAAAGAAGCAGCAAAGAAAAGCTAAAATTCAGTTTAGGAGAACAGACATGTAGAGACAAGCAATCATTCATATTCAATAGCCAGACCTATGGGCAATTTAGAATTTCCATTAATCCATCTATATGTCCTCAAAATCAGTGAGGGTCAGGAGTACCTGTAGAGAATGCACAGACACAGGGAGAACAATATGCAAAACTCCACATAAAAAAGCTTGACTCACCGATTGCCATTCAGTTTTAAAAGTTAAAATACATCCCTAATTCCAAATATCATCTTCTACAATGGATGTCATAGACAGGGTGTGTTTTAGATTTGTTGCTGCAAATGAGCTTTCACCACAATGGAGGGGATTGCCTTATCCCAGGTGGATGCTTTGTCCAAGGTGTGGTCACGCCACAGCCGTTACTCTGCCACCTTTCCTTTTGCTCCACCTGTATAGTGAGATAGTTAGGAAAACTGTTATCATCTTTGATCTAATATCCAGTTTACTCTAGATCACCATCTCATTCTTTGTCTCATCAACTCTCCAAAACTTGAAGAGGCAAAAGAAAACATAAAAGCCACATTCTACACCAAAACGAAGACATACATGAAGTGACCATGATCTATAAATTTGTAGTGACAAACATCTACAAGACCATACAAGATGACAAACTTATACAAAACCACATGAAGTAACAAATTTCACAAAAAACATGACAGTTTGAACCTAATTTTGACCAAAAAGGCGCTTAACATTTCCTGATGTAATCACTCTGCACACATTAGTTTTGGTGTCGGAAGACTTTTCTCTCTCTCTCTCTCTCCCCTCTTTTTTGGTTGCAACATTTTCTTGATACCAGTTATCTTACATGTATTTTACAGGATTGGTCAACTCATTCTCTGCCCCTCTACTAAACCATTTCTCATGATCCCTCTATAGAATCCCTCCAAAGAAAATAAACTTTTCTTCACACTTACTTTGTCCATCATTCACTTTCCATTTAATACAGTGTTCCAGACACTGTTGACTGGTCCGTAAAGGATCACAGGATTCATATATACCTGGTCTTTCCTAACAGAATCACAGGGTACAACTACCTGGTCTTTCCTGGTCCATTTTGGTCAATTTTTCTTTCCCTATGTTACCCTCAGACGTCAAACCATTAGGAGAGCGAGTTGATTTTAAGGCAGGGGAGAAGCAAACAACCTCACAACAAGTCAGTTAACCATGTCACAAAGGTGGAAGCATTCCTAAACATACATACAGAGCAACATGCACAGAGAAACCCAACAACCCCTTTTTGATGACCACACAGCAAACTTACATGAATTGAGGACAGCGCCAACTTTGGGATTCCAACTTCACAGACGCTTCAACAGCATACAGCAACAATAACTCAAGAGGACCTCACTTCTTAGCTCAATTTGGATTTCAGGTCACTGGTGGTGCCATTTGTTGAAGAAAACTCTCAAGTCCTTAATTCAAAAGCCATGTAGTATGCTGATTTATTGGTTTTCAGAATAATGGTCAGGGATGTATTTTCTTTTAAACTGAGAGATCCTCTCATTGGAATCCGAATCAGCTGTCCAGACATTCAAATATTTTAAACTTTTATCCCCATATTTCTTCTCACAACATCCACAATCGGTCTCCTCCGAGGTCCCACTCAATCTGAATTCTTACTTCCCATTCCAATGTGGAGGTCGCGGCATGACTACTTACACAGACGCTCTGTAAGGACCACTGTAACGCCATAAGTGATATAAAGCAGGTCAATACTTTGGTATATGCTCCAAGTGATTGACAAGCCAAATTTTAAATAACAAAAAAGGAACTAAAAAATGTCAATATTTCAGTGCTCACTCAGATGAACCTTGCTGAATTGAGTTTGTGGAATCTCAGTGGTAACGATCCGGGGCATCAGCTATCAGTCCTCCCTTCTCTGAAGAAGATTTTGAGGTTGGAGGCTGAAGTTTTTTTCTTCCAGGATAGCTAGTCACTGTTCGCACCCGTCCCAGACGATTACTAAGGGATCCCACTTCTGACACCAAATTGTTGTGGAAATTTCAGTTGCTTGTAGTTAAATGAAATAGAGACTTCTCCCGCCAACAACAAAGTTTTATATTCACCTTGCAAAGAAAAAAGGCAATAATCACCACCGAGCGGTCAGAAATGGCAAAGACCCTGAACATAGGGGAGATCTAGACCCCTATCCCTGAGGAATGCCCCTCAAGATGAACAAAGGGTCCTTGATCTTGTTTGCCCTTTGATTACCCCTTTGTCTGCCACCAGAAGTGGCACCTACCCCAGAGTGATCTTTCACCTGGGGTATCCTTCAGAATTTACACTTGATGAGAATGTAAATAAGTAAGGGTCTAGATGTCACAAATGGTTCAAAGAAAGGAATTTACAATTACACAATGGAGACCAGTTATGCTATCATTCTTATACTGAATCATGATCATTTTGAACGACGGTTCAATTTGTTGAATGTTTTCAGAGGTTTTGATGTGGATGGATGCCCAGAATGTTCATAGTCTTGACATCCTCTGCCTTCACAAAATCTTTGTGCCATTCAAACACACATGCACGTGATGCTTCATGTTCCCATACACCCCAGTTAATGCAATGAAGATTCAGCAGTTGTTTTATTCAGTTTCACGTAAAAAAACTTCAAGTTAATGGTTTGCTCAACTTTATCTAATCATTTTTCTAATTGACCTCATGAAATGGATCTTTCCCAACTACTTGAGGAATGGGTTAATGATGTATAACAGATACAAGTCATTTCGTTGCCAGTAGGTGGCACTCATGAGTATGGCTGAATGTTGGCATGTAGATATGTTCACGGGGCCTCTTGTCAAACGTGAAGCTTGAGGCAATGGACAATTTATGGTTTGAGTTACAACACCTTCCTTTCATAGAAGCAGCGGAATCTCGCCACTTCCTACGGGCATAAGTGTTCAATGAAACCCAAAAGCCAATGTAAGACCACAAAGGTCTTAGGTCACCTACCGGGGTTTGAAGTCCATCAGATCAAATTCTAGAGAGCACATTAGCACAACGCTGTAATTGCGAATTTGCCAAATTTTCATACTAAATTCAAAATGGCTGACTTCCTGATTTAGGTATGGCTCAAGAGGCTTTTTGAAAATGCCTTGGGTAAGATGTGCCTGCCAACTTTTGCACACCTGCATAAAGTGTACGGGGGCTGCTTCATTGAAAATTTAGGGGCGCCTCGAGCTATTTTGCCACACCCACACCCGAGACCCACATCAGAGATTGTTACGACTGATAAATACAAATGCTAATTGCAGCATCCAAGATTGACTGCTGAAAGTAATTAGGAGCGCCTCCAGAGCTACTAGCACGCCTGCGTGGTCAATTGTGATATCAAATCAAAGTGCGCCAATTACGCTAAAGCCCAGTCTCTCAAGAATAATTACATTTTCA
>BRZM01004171.1:11750-30040 GCA_033238685.1 Lates japonicus
ATAAAGCGTTACTGTATTGCTATGGATCACATATGTGCTTTGAGTTGTCACACTGATATAGGCAAATACTAATAAAATATCAATTCTGTACTGTACAAATATTAAACAACACAGGCTAAGTGACCTTGACAGAAGGAGTGGGAGACCCTTTATGTATAGTAACATGAAGTCTCACTTTTTCAGTCCTAGGATAGCACTTATATTTTAAATGTACTAGGATTATTTGAAATTCACCTATTTGGTGATTTACTACATTATATCATATTACATAGTGAGACCCTGAGATTTACAGGGCTGACAATCCAAATTAAACAGCTCAGCAAAACCTGTCAACTCAAGAGGTGAGCAGTCTGTTCATGAACTCTGCAGAAAAGGGACTTTTGGTGACAGAAGTTACAGAATTATTGACATGTTTTCAACATTGACACCATTATCACAAAAGCAAGTTAAACTAATGTGCAACATATCCAGTGCATGTAGTCTAAGAAATTTACTTGGGTCATCACTTTCAGTCTCGAGGGCTGTCTTTTCATCTTGAGGATCCGTATAATAAGGAATTATGAGAATATTGATAAATATACTCGACATCTAGATAGACTTCCTGTGACATTACCTAATCATAACAGCACTGTATCAGTTTGTTTCATCAGGTACTGAGAGAGAACATTTTAATCGCTAGTTTTTTAGGTTTGTCTAACATGGCTGTGAATCATGACGAAATTCTGGCACTGTATTATCATATATCATATTTCACTTTTTTATTAAGACACTAAGACATCTATATCTTTTGTAAGAACTGTTCGTTTTAAGATGACCACTGTAAGACTCAACACAGGTTACATTTTCAGATCTTTGAGATCTTGTTCAAATAAGGAATTATATATTAATACAAGATAATAGTTAGAAATATAACACACTATCAGCCTATTAATTGATAGTAAACAAAGAAAGTTGTGTACAATGTTTTTCAACCATACAGAGAGTGATTAGAATTATGTACTTTGTCTTACACACAGAGACAGTATCTTTCAGAAGAAATACAGTATTTACTTACTATCGGTTCGCACCTTTGAAATAAAAGCATCATATTTTTTAAGATGTTCAAATGTTTTAAATGGTTGAAGCTCATTTCACCGTATAAGAAAAAACTGATTGAAGATTGCCACTTCAGCCACATCATTTTTATTCTGTCCACAAGAGCTGCTTCTCTCTTTCAAGGGTGTATGTTTGCTCCATATAATCCAGTGAACTGAAAGTGTCAAATTGCTATTTCATCTGTTAAGCCCTGTTTAAAATAGTTCTCAGTGTGCTCACAACCATTTCCTGTCGAAGTTGAATAGGAGAACTCATACCAAAGAACTGCTACTTGAGTGTTGTGTGAGAGTATCTATAATTTCAACATTATTCATGTTAATTATGGCTTTTTATCTCATTATTCCCCACTTCAATTTATTCCCACTTCGCTTATCTCGAATATGACTTTATCTCATACCTATCTTATTATCTCGTACTTGGACATTATTCATAATTTCAACTTCATCTCATAATTACAATTTTTAATCTCACAATTTCATATCTCATAATTTAAATTTATTATCTCGTAATTTTGACATCATCTCTTTACACCAGATTTTTTTTAAATCTCACAATTTCGACACTATAATTTTGATTATTATCTCGATTTGACTTAATTCATAATTCAGACGATGTCATACTATGACTTTACCTCATATGATTTTGACTTAATATAAGAAGTTTTCTTATACCAGGAAACGGCTCATATCAGCCTGAGGTGCTCATGCTATGGTGAGAAAAGCTGCCAGTCAGAGGTAAGTTTTATTAGTGTCCTGTTGTCTTCAGTGTTCTATGACAAGGTAACAGAAAGGTTCAGTTATCAGAGTTTTTACTCTCATCCTCTTGTCCTCTGAAGAAATTTCTGGGCCATGTCCTTCTTCAATCGTCCTTGTGACATCTTCTCAGTTTCACAAATGGACTTTTGGTTACAGGACAGTCAGGTTTTGTGGGATGCTTTCATGTACTGTCTTTATAAACACACACACACACACACACACACACGCAGTAGGATAGATATGATAGATAGATAGATAGATAGATAGAGAGAGATAACAGACAGATAGATAGAATAGATAGGCAGAGAGCGACATGGGGAAGGAGCACTTACTGTAGCTGCAGTGAATTCTAATCACTTGGGAGGACACCTTTACTGTAACTGGCTAGCAATAATACAACAGGATGGAATATTCTATTAAACTACTTCTCGTCATATGAAATGAGTTAAAACGAATAACTATTGAACATGTAAATTGCAGCCATGTCTTTGTTGATGTAAGTTATTATTCTCTTCCATAATTGTTGCTGCAGGCAAAGCTTCTTGCAGCATCTGAGTCTGGGGGTTTGTTTTGAGCACACTTACTTTGTGGAACTAATCTATGGACTTTCCATACTGTCGACTGACTGATACTATTGACCTTACTAGGTGGTAAAGAGGCTACGGTGTACTATACAAGAATAGTGTACGATTATGATATCACAACTGAAAACCAGATACAACAATGAGCCAGCATTATTACCTGTGTTTGGTATTTTTGTATTCCTCCCATGCTTGGACAAGCAATTAAAGTAACGCCTCTCAGGGTGACGAAGGTGTCCTCATTCTGAGTCACACTGTCTGCAGGACACCAAAGACAAAAGAATCTACTGATGTAACATTGACCATCAACATTATTTTCATACTTGAAAGCCACCTACAGTTAACATTGTTAAAAGTTACAACAAGATTTTAATTCGTTAAGATTGTGACAATGATGAATAGCTGTCTTAAATCAAATTATGAAATTTCAACAAGGCTTCACCAATAAGACTGGGAAGAGTAATTAATTGTTCCTTTACTTAAGATATTTACATTCACTTTACAACTCTGAATATTATTAGCATAGTTTGCAGCTCTGCCTGGTTCCAGCCCAATGCATGTGAGTGGCAGGTAAAATCACAAATATATGTGTCAAAAAGGCAGTCCCTGCCTAAAATGCTGTAATAGCATCTAAAAAATCAAAGTCACAATAATATTGTTCAACACCTACAGTGACAAGCTAGGTAACGTTAGCATTAGCTAACCACGCAGTACACAATCATGTCACACGAATCAAGAAAAACGACTGAGGTGGCTGCAAAAACATAACACACGGTGGCTAACATCACATACACTGGGTAGTCGCTTTATGCACTTACTTAGTTTCCATCACTTTCTCTCCAACCGTCAGGCTCACTGATCCAGTCACGTCGCTTTTCTCTCCATGTTGCTAAGAAGACCATGAGGCAGCGCTGGGATCACTGGAGTCTGAAAGGTGTCCTTCCCTTTACTTGACCGATAGCTGCCAATTGAACGACGTCACAGAGTGGAGTGGGTTAGATGGTAGTCATGGGACCGCTGAGTCTGGAAAGGTGTGTCCCTCCCTCACCTCTTGACTACTGGATGAGATGATGAAATTGCAATACACCAAGAGAAAATATGCTCTGATGATTTGGAATTTAACAGCTGCTCAATCAGCTTCACTGGAACAGAATCAGAACTATAAAGAAATAACAGGCTCTCAGTAAATGCTTCCATACGAATCCTCTGTTTGTGTGCAGTATCCTCTTCACCGCTTGTTTACTTTCAGAAGTAGGAGGGTTGTTGTTACTTTCACAATATTAATCCTAGAGGGTGTGCTTAACGTTATTTGAGTTAATTTACAGATGCGTCAGGACCCCGAGGCGCTTTGCTCCACCGCTTTCATCCAGAGAAGGTGCCCATGCCTGGAGAGAACTCTCGACCTGTGTCCGCTGACTGTCATTATTATTTCTGGCTTCCAGTCCACCCCCAATAGTTTCTGGATAGTAGTGTTTGATGCAGTGATTTGTAAAGCACTGATGTTCTGCTCTCCTTAGAGATAATGATATATCGACCCCAGGTAATTTACACCCATTGGCTCCAACGAGTACCACACGTCACCTAACTTTTCTCCTCTCTTTGGATGGAG
Source organism: Lates japonicus (assembly GCA_033238685.1). Lineage (NCBI taxonomy): Eukaryota > Metazoa > Chordata > Actinopteri > Centropomidae > Lates > Lates japonicus. Next base: position 15,791 of record BRZM01004171.1, read on the forward strand.
GTAGAAAGCTTTGGCCTTTTTTGGGATTTTAGACAGATATTTCTGAAATGAAGAAACTGGGCAAAACTCATTCCCTGGGTCTTCAAACATAGCACCTCTCCTGCTTTGACAATCCCTTTCATGATGATTTTTGTGATTTTTTGTGTCCTCGTTGAAGCTGAGTGTCACATATTTGGTGCCTTTAAAAAAAAGCATTGGGAGTTATCAGGCAAGTTTGAGCATGACATCACAACATAATGATTCACATCACAAATGATCATGCCAATATGCATTTCTATTTGACGTTGCTCTTTGAGAAACCCACCTGTTGAATCACGTTTTATTTCGAAGGATTGAGGCGTTAGTTTCCTCAGACCCTCCTTTCCTTTTCCCAAAATGTAACTGGATGTCGAACCACACTTTGTTTACCAGCCCCCATGGTGTGTTTGGATTCATTGCCTCTGATCTCCTCAAAACTACCAGGTCCTCATCAGTGATCGCGGCATGATGTTCCGTTTTGTCACGGCCCGCTCTCCTGAGAGACTTTATGAGTCCACTAAATACGTTGTTTGATGTTGTGAACTCAGTGTCTTGCATGAGACACCAGGCCCGACTGAGAGGAGGGTCGTTGATAAAACGGTTGATGCCTGCCCTCAACCCGACGAAGCTGCTGATGGAGAAAAAGACCTTGGCTGTTTCTTGCTGACCCATAAAATTCTATTTAAGAATCCTGCTTAGCTCTTCTTTTGTCACAGTTACAAAATCCACATCTTGCTTAGTATTTTCAGATAGTCCTGAAAACATCTGACAGCCCAAGACGTTGATCGACGTACTCTGTTCATTCCTCACAATTCAAGTTGATTGAGTCATTTGACATTGACACAAATCGCTTTTTTGTTGTTTTGTTCCTTTCATCCTCCTCCAACCATTCATCAAAACTGAGGCCGCCAAATAAATCAAAATTAACTATAAACCCATCCATTTTGAGGATATCACAGACTTGAGTGAAGCTTTGTGGGCTGTTTCAACTACAGACTGGAGCTGCTCTGTGATTCGCATGGAGAGGACCTCGACAGATCTCACGCATCGCATAACAGGGTACATCAACTCTGTGTGACAGTGTTGTTCCTACAGTGTCTGCACGCCCCCACAACAAGCCGTGGGCTCAGAGACATCAAGGTCCTGCTAAACTGTAGCTGAAGAGGGCCTTCAGAGATGGGGACAGGAGCAGATGAGGCGGTTCAGAGGGTTTAAAGTGAGGATCCTCAACAGGGTAAAGACAGTTATAGAGGAAGCTGGAGTACAAACCTGCAGAATGTTCTGAAGGACGGTGGAGCGTGCGAGAGCATCACTGGCTACAAACAATCTAGCAGCCAGATGTAATAGGGGTGAAGCTAAATCCAGCCAACGGAAGCTGAATCTGTTTTTCAATAGATTTGATGAGAGGGCTCCTGACACCCTCCCCAGCCCTCTACAACCATCCGCCTCTCCAAACCTCCAGCCCTGCTGTCCCCCCTCCCCTCCGCTCTCTGGACTATGCCGCCCTACCTGTTCTCCTCCCCCCACCATCACCTCCACCCACCCAATCAACACACACTGCACACAGACCTTCACAGCAGAGCAGGTGAGAAGGAGCTGTGCAGACTCGCCCAGGCAAGGCAGCCCCTGATGGTGTCAGCCCTAGGTTCTCAAACATGCGCAGCCCAGCTGGAGTGGAGTACTGCACATCTTCAGCCTTAGCCTGAGTCTGGAGAGGTCCTGTGCTGTGGAAGACATCCCGTTTGGCTCCAGTACCGGCGAAGGCACGCCCAGCACCTCCAACGACTAAGCAGACCGGTACGCTTGACATCCCACCTGATGAAGTTCCTGGAGAGGCTGGTCCTGTCACTACTTCTGGTCAGCCCATCACTGACCTCTTCAGTTTGCCTACCAGCCGAAATTAGGAGTAGAGGATGCCATCATCTCCTGCTCCACCATGCAGGCGCCCCCACCTGGACAGGACCGGGTAGCACCAGAGGATCACGTTCTTGACTTCTCCAGTGCTTTCAACACCATCCGCCTGCCCCTGCTGGGGAGCGTTGACGGGCGGCGCAGGTGGGACCTCCCGGTCTCCTGGATTATGCGGACTATTTGAGGGTCGACCACAGCACGTCAGACCGCAGGATGGTGTGTCCGACAATTGTGGTCAGCAGCACTGCCCACAGGAACTGTTCTTTCCCCCTTTCTGCTCACCCTGTACACCCCAGACTTTCAGTTCCACTCTGATTCCTGCCATCTGCAGAAGTTTGCGGACAACCTGCAACTGTTGGCCGTAACAGTGAGGGAATGATGGTATACAGGGGCGCCAGGACCCTTCATCGAAAGTGGTGGAACCAACCATCCGCATCTCAATACCTCCAAGACAAAGGAGCTGGTGGTGTGGATTGTAGGAGGAATTCTCACACCCATTTCCATCAATGGTGTGATCTGTAGATGTTGTCTCAGATTACAAATACTTTGGAGTACACCTGACAACAAACTGGATCAGCCAAGAACAATTTATGCTGTTTACAAGAAGGGCCAGAGTCGATTTCTATTTCCTGAGGAGGCCCCGGTCATTCAACGATGTAACATCATGCTGAGGATGTTTTACCAGTCGGTGGTAGCCAACGCCACCTTCCTTGGTGTTGTGTGCCGGGCAGCAGGCTGAGGGCAGGACGCCAACAAGATCAGCAGGATCATCAGGAAGGCTGGCTCCATCCTGGGGTCCATAACTGGACTCTCGTTGGTGGTGTCTGAGGAGGATGCCGTAAACTGTAGTATCCTGACAACAATGCTCACCTCTCCACCAGGTGATAACCTTGAACAGAAGCACCTTCGCAACAGACTCATTCCCCGGTGTAACATTAAACGCCAGAGGAAGTCCTTTCCTGTGGGCCATCAGACTGTTTAATTCATCTACCCTGGTCGTGAGAGGGATAGTGGAGACACTGTGTCCTGAGGCCACAATGCCACTTATCACTTTATATGTCAAGCTTACCTTGTCACTTTACTTGTTCTTGTCTTTATTTTATTAAAATTATGTTATTAAATTACAGTTCGTACGTTGTATATTGTATATACCTACGTTACTGTAATCTTGTGGCATTTGTTGCATTTATTACTTGTTTATTTATTTTATGTTAGCTCTTATTTTATTAGCTTTATTCCTATTCTCTTCACACTGTATTGCTTCTCTTCACACTGTATTGCTTTTTCCACCTCTGTATTGCAAGTGGTGCACAGCAATTTCCCTCGGGATAAATAAAGCTTCTTGAATCTTGAATCTTGAATTTTGTTCCCGTTTTCCTGCTCCAGCTCTGGCAGTTGTTGCCATGGACATGGATACAATGTTGCAACGGATATGGCGGAGTAATATTTTTAGTGATGAGTAAGGTGTGCTGTCATGCTGATTTGAGCACATTCTAAATGTCTTGTGGACCAATCAGATTGCTCGATCTGAACTACTTGTTGTGTAATTAAGCAATATTAACCGAGAGGGTGTGCTTTAACGTCAAGCGCCTCGGTCCTGACCGCATCACTGTCGTGCTCAAATGACGTTAAAGCACACCCTCCAGTATAATATTGCGATTATACAACTATTACCAACAAAGTAAAATGTATACTCAAAATCTGTTCATGTTGAGGAGCAATTTGCTCTCAAAATTAAAAGGTTTTGGCGAGTGTTTGTCCTGTTTCCATGGACACATGAACACAATCAGTCACGTCAGTGGTCTCCTATGTGTAACGGAACCAAGTTTACCGCTACGACAAATAATCAGACCCTTAGTAACGACCTAGCAACAGAAATGATTGTCTGGTCCCAGATGAGTGAACTCTGAGCTGACGTTAATGCTTTATGGAGGTCTCAGACTTTACCGAACTAAATCAACAGCCTACTGCACAAATGAATGCTTACTTTTATCAACCACGTTATAACAAAGACGCTGCATTTATTTACTCACACAGATGTAGCTTCTGCAACCGCAAACGTTTACATGAATTTTAAGTTATAGCGCCGTGTCACCAGCACAGCTGATGGAGAAAGCCAAGGCGCTTTGCTCAAATGACGTTAAAGGACACCCTCGAGTGTAATCTTGCGATTATACAACTATGACCAACAAAGTAAAATGTATAATCAAAATCTGTTTATGTTGAGGAGCAATTTGCTCTAAAAATTAAAAGGTTTTGGCCAGTGTTTTCCCCGTTTCCATGGAAATACATGGGGTCACACAGATGTAGCTTCTGCACCCGCAAACGTTTACATGAATTTTAAGTTATAGCGCCGTGTCACCGACACAGCTGATGGAGAAAGCCGAGGCACTTTGCTCAAATGACGTTAAAGGACACCCTCGAGTGTAATGTTGTGATTATACAACTATGACCAACAAAGTAAAATGTATATGGCGGAGTAATATTTTTAGTGAAGAGTAAGGTGTGCTGCCATGCTGATTTGAGCACATTCTAAATGTCTTGTGGACCAATCAGATTGCTCGGTCGGAACTACTTGTTGTATAAAAATAAACACAACATTTCCTGCAGGCGCCCCTTCACATTAAAAGTGTTCCACTGACGAACAGGGCCAATGCTTTTACTTGGAAGAAACTTACAGGAAATATAATGTTTTGTCACCGAGTCAGCGGAATTTTAACAGTAGGTGATATTATTCAAATAAAACGGGTCTAGTTAACCAGGTATGAACATATTCTGCTGTTAAATCAATCATATTAATCAGGCCTATGCTACAAAACTGCTGAGGAGAATATAAATTTCCATCAGTGGCTGGACTATGGCAGACGGGGGCAGTTTGAAATGGAATGTAGCCCATCTACGGCGGATAATCCAAAGCGATATGGAATGCATCACGTCTACCCACAACACAATGGCCACTGCGAGCCCCGACCTACCTGCTTTTATGCCAATTTCCAGCAAATCTAGTAATATGGCCGCATGAACTGCACAAATACAGAGTGACACTAGTCATGCCCCTCATTTAATCCCTGCAGCCATCACTCTTATAGGTTATTTCATAAAAATGAACTTTTCAATGCTACACTGCATTTGACCTCCATTATTTATTTATTTGTTCATTCATTCATGCATTCATTCATTCACAGTCTACGCCCTTAGCCCAGAACTTCTCCATCCTCATTGATGGTCATACTGTCACTCCCTCCCCCTCAGTGTGTCACTCTCTCCTTCAAATCCCACATCAGCAACATCATCAGGACATCATCCTTCCACCTCTGGAATAGCGCCCTTCTCTGCTCCTCCCTCTCCCACTCCACTGCAGAAATACTCATTCACGCCTTCATAACCACCAGACTCGACTACTACCCTGGTTACTCACCTGCACTTGCTCCAGAGACCACATTTCCCCTGTCCTCCACTGGCTCCCTGTACACTACCGCATCCAGTACAAACTCCTCCTCATCACCTACAAAGCCCTCAATAACCTTCCCCCCTCTTATCTCACTGACCTCCTCTACCACCATTCTCCCTCCCGCTGTCTCCGATCTGCTGATTCAAACCTCCTGACCCCCATCACCAGAACCAAGCACCGGACCTTGGGGGACCGAGCCTTAACTGCCGCTGCCCCTACCCTCTGAAATTCCCTTCCACTACACATCAGGAATCTGGACTCATTACAGACATTCAAATCAAGACTCACCTGTTCAACCTGGCATTTACATAACTACTTTATTTAATCTACATTTCTTTTTACTGTTGCGCTTTTCTTTTGCTATATTGTTAAGCGTCTTTGAGTGTCTGGAAAAGCGCTATAGAAATGTGATGTATTATTATTATTATTAATAATAATACATCCTTTATTTGTAGCTTTGTAGGTTATTATTATTAATAATAATAATAATAACAATAATAATAATGATAAACTTATTAGCATTATTATTATTATTATTACTACATGAATATATTTTTCTGAGATGAGAAGTGATTTTGAGCAGTTGGCGACAGGCCTATGCGTTTCTGTCCCCATCCCCTCCATTTCACTGATAACTAAAAATAATAAAATATAGGCTGATGATAAGTGGAGCCAGGTGTGCAAATAGGCAGGGCAGTCAGGTGAGTGAGGACAGGGATAAATGTCTTTACACATCTGGTGGGCACCAAGAGCAAGTCGAGTCAAGGAAGGAATATGGCCAGGGAACAGTGATCTGAGGCTGGAAACAGGGGCCCAAGGAAACAGAGGGTCAGATTGTGACTGTATCCTACCCTTGAGGGATGGATTCCAGACATCCCTATGCAGGAAAGTAGCAAGTCCAGCAGGAGGGGGTCTGGAGATTGAAAGAGCAGGGGCCCTAAGGTGTATAATATGAGGTCAGGATAAAGATAGAGTAGGGTGGACACTTCTGATGGACAGCTAAGAGGCTGGATAGACAGGTAAAGCTGGTCGGGAGAACAGCCTGGTTTTGTGAGGTCACATTGACCTTGACCTTTGACCTTTGACCATCAAAATCTAACCAGGTCGCCTTTGAGTCCAAGAGGAGATTTCCTGATCACATTCACATGAATAGGACTAACCTTTGACCTTTTCACTTCAGTTAATAATTTCATCCTGTTAGACATTTGTGTGATAATTAGCATATGAGTTATAGCACAAATGTGAAGAATTTTCCCCCACAGTGTTCCTGAGATAATATATAATGTAAAATAAACATTTTAAAAAAATGTTAATGATTGATTGTATTTATAGACATTAATGCATATTTTTATATACTTATGGCAATCAAAATTTTTAGCATTCGTTTTTTCCAAAGAAAAAAACTGCTTTGAAAGGAAGTTACAGTGATTAAATGGGTTCCCCTGATGATTTAAGGCCAAAGTATTCAATAAAATTAACGTCTGGGGGGGACCAATTTTTTTTTTCAAGAAAACCGCACTAGGCATATCAGCAGGCTGTTTTCTATTGGTTGCAATGCTCGTGCCTGTGGGGACCAAGATTTGGACCCTGACTGAGGCTACACCAAAGCCACCCACAGTCATTGGAACAGCAGAGGAGCAGCGCAGCGCAGACACCGGAGCCCCAAAAGAAGATGATGAAGGACACCTCCAACCATCAGAGGTTGTACAACAACCCACAGACGCTGGAAAAGCAGAGGAGTAGACACTGGACTCGCAGAAGATGATGAAGGACACCCCAGTCATCAGCCTGAGTAAAATTACACTGACATCACAAACTTCCCACATGCCTCCTGTTAGGTACTGATGGCTGATAATAGCCAAACACCAAGAACGGTTGTGTTTGGACTTGTCCCATACAACACAGGAAGTTTCCCACTGATGGCTTCTCCAATTACATTTGTCGCATACTACACTTAAACTCTATCATGAACACTCCCTCTAAGACAACATTCATCATCTGATCTAACAGTGATTACAATCATCTTAGCCATACCTTTATACCCCTACCACAACGTGTACACTGAATTTGTGGCATGATCTGGGCCATGCGATTCCAGCAATAGGAGTCCTTACTGGGCCATCTGAGGCTCATACTGCTAAAAACTTCACATGCATACACACAAACACCATGAACAAGATTTTTGGCGCTCCCGCCCCAAGCTGCGGAGTCAGGACAACCTCAAATTATATATTAGACCTCTCTTGAGGTTGAAGATCTCACAAACTCAACAGCAAAAGGCACGTCCATGCTTGCACAGGAAATGACAAGAGGACGAATTGGTTTTCTAAAATCGTGCTGCGCTGGATTACCACCTGATCAACAAGGAGGAAATTTGCTGTCATCGTAACTGAATGTTGCACCTTCATACCAGACCATAATGCTACCTTACAAGGAACCCCAATCCACATGAATTAGACTGTTAAGACATTGTGTAACCCTGTCCCCACCAATAGTTTGTGTGACTGGTCTGCGACATCGGCGAATGAGTCCGCCTTCGCCGAGTTTGCCGGGGACCAGACTGCCGGTTCAGTTCGTCCCGGAAAAGAGACGTTCTGTTCATTCGAAACGCATCTTGTTTTATTTTCTTGTAGTTCAGTTAAGAAACAGACGCTTCAGCAGCTTTTTAGCTCAGTAAAACAAAATGCTGCCATAGCCACGATGAAACAAACAGCATCAGCTCAGGTTGCGAGTTGCCGGGCCCGTTAGCTGCAGCCGTCAGCCCGCCTGGCCAGCCAGTTGTCTGGCTCCTCATTGGTACTTACGAAAACAGCCTGGTTCAGTTCGATCCGATCAACCGGCCACCGTGCCGGTCACGCGCAGCTGCTGAAAGCGGCTGGTCGGTGCTCAGTTTCCGGTTGATGCACACGGAGTTACCGGTTCAGCGCCGGTACCGACAGATGACAAGATTGTCGCGTCGACAGTCATCAACGAACCTGCCATCGTTGATTCCGCAGGATTGAAACCGTTGCGCAGACGATGGGTTCTTCGTCACACCGTGAACAATGCGTTATTTTGGCTGTTCAGACAGGCGGTCACGACCACCCGATTTTACCAGTAAAGAAACAGCGAATGATGATACTGAAGACGACACCGGCGAAAACCGAGACAATTCGATTTTATGCCCAGAGCCAGCCTACCATAGTCCTCATTCAGTCGCCCATCTGGTCAGAGTTCCGCAACGTGCTCACCGTCACCTTCCGTAAAGAAACAGAAAATTCTTCTCTGTCAGATAACGGAATCTTCCGCATCGCGAGTCCAGCAGACGATCAGAGAGATTGGTTTTGCTTGATGAGTATCGGGAGATGAAGCTGTGTTTTGCAGGCAGGGACGATGACAAGATCAGCCACATTTTCGTTGCGAGATTACGAACGGTCAAGCCCTTAACCGCTCACGTCATGTTTGCAGAGCCTGGTGATGAAGGAAACGTCCTGACCAGACATCATCAGCTCACCGAGGCCGAATTACAAACAGCAACATTTATTAATATTAAAGAAACAAATAAAATCAAGATGTCAACCGTAACAGACGATGTTGAGGATCAGTGAACACCATTCGTCAGCACACGACAACAAACACTAAGAACTGGCCCAGCTCGATCGGAAAAGTCAGAGGATGATCGACTTCAGCTTGGTTTTTTCAGAGGGCCCCAACTGTTGCTTAACCCAGAAACGATGGGGAACATCTGCCTTTCAGATTATGAACAGCCCAGCCACAGCTGATGAATGAGACAAGTTGTTGTTGTTCGACAGACCAAGAATGTCCTCAAAATTTACTCCACTAATTGTGAGACCGTGAAACCACAGCACAGATTCGAATTATAAAAGAAAATATAGCTGTTATTGTCATATTGGGCAGTTCAATGAATGTTTACGACTGAAGATTGTTAAAGTACAGGAAGATACCGATCATCGTGTCGGTCTCCAGAAATCTCGTATCCGCTGCGATATCAGATAAATTCATACTGAAAGAAAATGTTCCAGTTTTGTCGCGAGATGAAACATAGTGAACAGTCCATCATTACCAGATGAGGTGCTGAAATTCACCCCAGCCACAGTAGTAAACGTTGGACCTTGAAGAGTTCAATTGAAGAGCGCAGTTATCAGCATCAGCCTGGAACATTCAGACAGGCATTGGCTTGTTCGAACAGCCACGTGACGAAACAAAACTCCAAAACAAAATCATAAAATAAAACAGATCACAGAAACTCCTCCACCTTATTTTATAATTCTCAGCCGTTTTTCTGTGATTCGTTTGTTTTTTTTATGGTTTGTTTTTGGTTTTTTGGTTTTCGCGGCATGAAACGCTCAGACCCCCAAATGATGTTTGTAATCCCGAATGCCTTGTAACAGCCCCGCCGCTGCTCCACTTTTCACTCCATCTTTAAATTTAGACTCTTAAAGGAGCAGTCCAACGCTTTCTGTGTAACAGGAGGGTGGATTTAGCTTGCATTATGCTAAGCTAGGCTAATGATGGACTGTTCTTTGTTATTCCTATGAAACTTCATCTCACTGACCAGAGAAAACAACTGGAGATATTTTTCTTTAATTATAAGATTTGAATTCGATAATTATAAACTTGTAGTTACGTTTTCATCTTATTTGATGATCAGTATTCCTGTAAACCGTCATTTTCTAGTCATGAGAAAACATTTTATTAGTTTTCTTGTTAATATGACAATGTATCAAACTATATTTTTATTTTATGAGATTCAGGTCTGTCAATTACTTTTATGAGATTTTTTGCAGTCTCACTATTAATTAAATTAAATTTTGAGGACAGTTTTCTTGTGATCATCACTCAGATCTGTATCAGATAACCACAACAATTTTGTCTCAGTTTCATGAAAACGGTAATGTTTCAGCTGGAATAGATTTCATAATCACAAGAAAACTGAATGTTACATCTGTTTCTAGATTTAAAGCAACAATTCCCAGGATTTTCCTAAAAAAAAAAACTAAAACAGTCCAGTCATCGCCTCGATTTTCTTTTCTTTTTATTTTCCGATCAGAACTAAGATTTGATTTCTCTGATTCAAGTCTTTGTTGTCATTAATGCTGACAGATGAATTATTCCTTTAATGATCCTCAACATGTTTTCTCCTGATTTACAGTTTGTCTCCAGTTTGTTTGTTTCTTTAATAAATGTGTAAACATGTTTGCTTGTTTGTAATTCAGCCTCTGGTGATGAAGTGATGGAAGTGTCTCTGAGGTTCAGGACGTTTCCTCATCTTCATCACCGTCTGGTTTTAAACGTGACGTGAGGCGACGGACAGAGACTTGGCCGTTTGTGGTCCTCGCAGCTGGAGAATGTAAATACAGTCTGTCCTTCGTCCTGCCTGCAGAAAAACTGCAGCTTCACTCTCCCAGTAAAATATATCCAAACCAGTAAAACCAGTCACCTCGTCTGATCATTTCTACTGGACTCACTGATCATTCCCTACATGTTCTACTGAGAACACAGGAGACTTTGCTCCACTGAGGTTATCCTGACAGAGAGAGGACACCTGAACACAACACAGTGTCTGTAACAGGAGGTGTCTGACAGAACAAACACATTACAGAACATTAGAACATTTGTGAGGACTCTGACTTTAAACTGTGACTCACCTGGAGTAAAAAGATGAAGAGATGTCGACCTGTGATGAAGATGAGTTTTATAAATTTAAACTTTAAACACAGTCACATAAAATCAGAATTTTATCTCAGTTTTCATAGAATTATCTTCATCTTCTAATTATCATCATTTCCTTTGTTTCTTTTACTGATTAAAATCAGGTGAGTTAAATGTTCACCTGTGGTCCTGACAATATAAAATAACACTGTTATTTTTGTGCTTTTATTTTGGAATGTGGCCGGAAAAGTTGTCGATGCTACCTGCGTCACATAACCGGAAACGAACCAGAGTGATTTCCTGGAATCAAACATTAAACAGAGTTGATTATTGACTATCAGTTTACTGATAATCACCTATCATCCTGTCGGTGTCTCTCAGCGCTGAGACCCTGGTAACTCTCCGGTAACTCTCCGGTAATTTTTATTACATCAACCGGAAACTGAACACCGTTAGCTCCCGCTGCTAGCTTCACCTGCTGTTAGCCCAGCACGGAAGAGTTAGCTCGGTTAGTCCCGGATCGGACTGGACCAGAACTGTTTTCATCATGGGAGCCCACCGCAGTGAGGGAGGCCGGGATTGGCTGGAGCATGACGGGCAGGAGCAGCCGGAGCAGACCCCGGTAAGACACGCAGCTAACTGGTTAGCTTAGCTCGATGCTAACCTGAACTGATGCTTTGTTTTGTTTCATCATTAAAACATAGCGGCGGTTTGTTCTGTTTTACTGAAGCTAAAAGCTGCAAACGTCTGTTTCACTAACTGAACTACAAAAAGAAATAAAATGAGATGCGACAGTTGAACCGTGAGGAACATGTCCTCAGCACCGGGACAGACTGGACCAGCAGGTCTGAACGTTCCCGGTAAACTCAGCAGAGAAGATGGACTCATTCACTCAGTGTCACCCGGGTCAAACCCGGGTTTCAGGTTTCTGATGGTTCCCTGTAGATCCTCTGTAGATCCTCAATGGTTCCTGTAGATCCTCTGATGGTTCCTGTAGATCCTTTGATGGTTCCTGATGGTTCTCTGTAGATCCTCTGATGGTTCTCTGTAGATCCTCTGATGGTTCCTGTAGATCCTCGGTAGATCCTCTGATGGTTCCTGTAGATCCTCTGATGGTTCTCTGTAGATCCTCTGATGGTTCTCTGTGTTTCTCTGTAGAAGCCGTGGAACGTGATGATCAAACACAGACAGATTCACAGACGAGGACGTCGCTCTCACATGACAGTCAGGTGATTGTGATGATAATAATGAACCAGTTCATGTGATTCACTGTATTTAAATTGACATATAGTGTTAATGTGTGTAGGTTTGTGTTAGTTTGGTGACTGAGAGCTGATGCTGTTAATACAGGTTCAAACTCACCTCTCTCTGTGTGTGTGTAGCTACACAGATCCTCAGGTGTCCATGGACCTGTTGAGGGCAGTGCTTCAGCCCAGCTTCAACGATGACATCATGGCTGTGTTCAGGAAATATCAGAAGGTCAGAGGTCACAGACTGAGGTCACTTTATATATATATATAGTTTTCTGATGAACCTGCTCAGGTGTTTCACAGGTGTTTGTGTTGCAGTTCTTTGAGAAGGCAGCGGAGAACGTGAAGGAGAACGTGGGAGACGACATTCAGACCGATCAGCTGATCAGAGAGGCCTGCAGGAACGTTCTGGAACATGTGAGGTCACTTCCTGTTGTCTGACCTCTGACCCAGATGGTCATCTACTCACCTGTGTGTATGTGTCTCTGTGTTTACCATGGTTTCCTCTGATGTCATCACCAGGCCAAACAGCTGTTTCCAGAGGGGGAGGTGAAGAGGGCAGGGCCAGAGGTCGCCATTAAGGTAAGAGTCCTCTCACTGACCAATCATATCAACAGCAGCAGGTCGTAACCTGGTCTGGTTCTGATTCTGGGTCTTTGTTCCTGACAGAGGTCCAGACCTGCTGATGAAGACTGTAGTCAGAGAGGAAGCCCCCTCCCCAAGAAGGTAAACATCTTTATTTATTTATTTATTTACAGTGAACAGGTGTCGTCGTTTTTAACAGATTATGATGTTTGTGTCGTCAGAGAAAAACTCGGCCCAGCGCCGCACTCGTCTCCTCTGATCGACCTCTGACCTTCTCTCAGTGAGTACCTGGTACCAGGTGACATCATCAGTATCCAGGTAGATGATCACCTGACCTCCCTCTGTCTGTCTGTTCTCAGAGTGAAACCGAAGTCTGATCCCATCAAGAGAGAAGGACCAAAGGTGAGTTACAGCTCACCTGTCAGGTTCACTCAGGTGTTTCCATGAAACAGGTGTGAGGACTCGGGTGCATCGGTACAGAACCACCGGTCTGATGCAGAACCTGACCCAAAGATGCTCTGATGCTAAACTAGATTAATCAGCTGATCAGGACCAGTTCACCTGTTTATTCTGACTTGTGTTTCCAGGAAGTTTCTTCAACAGATAAAAATAAATATAAAAACCTGTTTCCAGCTGCAGGTGAACTCTGAACCATCATCATCTAATGACTCACCTGAGTGTGTTTACCTGTGTCTATATTTCAGTGGGATCCATCCAGACTCAACGACAGCAGCACGTTTGTTCTTGGCTCCAGAGCAAACAAGTCAGTCTACAGCACACTAACAACACGCTAACCCGACATTAACAACACACTAACTACATGCTAACAACACGCTAACCCAACATTAACAACACACTAACAACACGCTAACCCGACATTAACCACACACTAACTACATGCTAACAACACGCTAACCCGACATTAACAACACACTAACAACACGCTAACCCAACATTAACAACACACGAACTACACGCTAACAACACGCTAACCCGACATTAACAACACACTAACTACATGCTAACAACACACTAACTACATGCTAACAACACGCTAACCCAACATTAACAACACACTAACTACACGCTAACAACACGCTAACCCAACATTAACAACACACTAACTACATGCTAACAACACGCTAACCCAACATTAGCTACATGCTGTTCTCGTGTGGTTGTTGCAGTAGAAACTGATTTGACTCAGCTTTAACACACCTGGAGAGGTTAAAGGTCACCTGTCTGTGTGATGTCACTGCAGGGCACTGGGGATGGGAGGGACCAGAGGACGAATCTACATCAAACACGCCGACCTGTTCAAGGTAATCACACACATACACACACAGCCCCTATACCCCCCTGACCTCAGAAACATCTGAACCA
>BRZM01004174.1:0-33919 GCA_033238685.1 Lates japonicus
TTAACACATCTGAAACCTGAGTGCCTGAGTGCTGAAATGCTGAAATTCTCTCTGTGTTGTTGTGTGTTTAGTTTTGTGTTGGAGAGGACTCACAGGAGAGCAAGGAGAAGGCTGGACAGAGACGCCCACATGAAGTAAGTACAACCAGGATTATTAAATACCTGTTCAACATATTCTCCTTCTCTCTATTTATATCTGAATGTATATTTTTGTGAAATAAAGTACGGAACTTTATATCAAAATAAAGGTGAGGTTGTGTTGTCTCTGTTTATTTACAGTGAGTTAGTCAGGTGTATCAGCTGTGTGTCTCTAAAATGTCGGTTATAATGGAACAAAGAAAAACTTGTTCCTTTTTTCACACAATCCAAAGAGATTCTGAATATTTTAACAGCATAAGAAGCAGGGGGATTTCCTCTGCCCATAAAGATACAGTTAATCCCTCAGTTTATATGAATATGTCAAAATTACCAAATTTGAAGATACATGGATTTTACTGCAGAAGACAAAGAGAGGAACCTGGTTGACCTTTGTCCTCTGTTTGAGTATTTCACTGTTCCAGGAAACACTTCTGTCTTTGTACATTCACTCAAATACTACACTTAAGTACAATTTTGAGGTAACTGTACTTTACTTTTTGCTCCACTGTATTTATCTTAAGTTATAGTTACTTGTTATCACAGGGCTTTTCATGCAAAACATATGACCACCTTCTAAATGTTCAATTCAGAAAATCTTATGCAGCCATTTCAGCCTATACCTCCGAAAATCTGCCAGTGCAGTAAAATATTCCAGCCTTTTAAAAAATGCAAATCAATTTGTTTTCTTATTTCCAGTATTTCCAAGTAATTTTACTGTACCGACAGATTTTTTTTTTTCACTTGCTTTGTGAACCCAAGTAAAGACAGAAATGTCTAAAGTCTTTATAAATTGCATCAGTAAAATGCTACTTACACATTAATACATGAGTAATAATCCAATAATATAGTCTACATGTAACACCATGAAATTGACACTCTAACTTTTGATACTTAAATATTACTGAACATTATTAAGTAAGATTTTTAATTAAGGGCTCCTACAGGGTGTGTTGTAGGTAATGTTACTTCTCCCACCACTGTTTTAAAGCAAATTTAAATTTAAATTTCCGGATACAGCATCTTTTGCAAAGTCATACGCTAACAGCACAGCAGCAACACAAACACCACCACTGGCGCCATGTGTGTCTGCAGCTCGTCACCAGATGTCGTTGTTGGTTACACTTGTGAAATGAAAATGCCGTCCATTGTCAAAATGACACAAATCACGTTTTCAAAGCGCAGTTACGTATATCATCCATTTGTACCTGATCGAAACCAGATGAAGGCGGTCTTTGCCACGCCTGCATTGTAGGCTTATACGGGGGTTAAAGGGCAGAAGGCAGACAGGATTTAGTGACTGGTGGCAGATGGCAGTCTTAACATGAGAGACAAGCCGAGGAGATGTTCTGCTGTCGGAAATAAAGGAATTAATGGCGTGGCCACAGAGAGATCTGTGCCCAGAGGTTTTTTTTCTGTGCTTATAATGTTGCTGTCATTGCTTATCGCCGAACAGGTCCAGATCGTGACTCCTTTGAAGTGTCTCCGTGGTGCGCATGTCGGGTGTGTGCAGCCTGCTGTCATGTGGGCTCATTGTTTACATGCTGCCGAGATTTTACAGAGGGTGTGTGTGTGTGTAATTACGGCCCCCTGCATTTGCGAATACACTCATGGAAATAATGTCTTTTACCTCTCAGAGAGGTAACATTGCAGCCCTGATAATGAGTCACGAGTTGAGTAGAGCCATTTCAGGACCCTGGCCAGCTCCACGGCGAGAACAAAAGGCGGATTTACATCTCTTGATGTCAGGGACCGTCTGCTTCTTACCCGGCCACACGAAAAACGAAAAATATGATAAAACCACTCAGATTTGGTCCTTCCTGGCCATCTTTTCTAAACATCATTTGATTTAGCCAAAATAAGCTCCCGTAACATTTGATTGCCTAATGTTTAACATTAACTAACATATGTCTTTTCTTTATACGCCTTAAAGCAAAATGGCTTTCAGCCTGGTTTTAGTCTGTGTGTTATCATCAGTAGATTTCAAGTCATGTGAAATCTTACCGTTCTCTGGTCAGAGCTAAGATGAGATGTCACCTAGAAACTAATTAAACTGAATTAAATGAAATAAAAGTATACATTCAGTTAACAGACTCTCTCTCCTATTATTCAGATAAACATACATAAAGAGTGCAACAGATGTGGATATTGGACGTTGAGCTAAAGCTAATTAGCAGCCTCTGTCCCTGGCCTGGCTTTTAAATCTAGGTTAAAACAGCCAAACACCTGTGTAGATAAAACAATCAGGGCCAATTCAACGGGACAGATAAAACTGACTGTGTATTTGCACATGTCTCTGTGTCTATGCATTTTACATTACTTTGTAAACATGACCCTGCACAGGATAGGTGGGTGTTGATGGTGTCCACTAATATACTGTAATCTCTTATCTTCATTTCCATTCACTGGAGTGCTGCTGTGTTTAGATCTTAGGACGGTGACTAACCGTACAGGACTGTAATCTATATAATGAGAGCTGCAATGATTGGGCAATAAATTTGTCAAATTGCCTCTAGTTTCATTATCAAATAATCATTTTAGTAAAAATGTCAATATTTGCAGCTTCCAGCTTCTCAAATTTGAAGATTTTCTGTCTTTCTTTGTCATAAACTGAATATCTTTGACAGTTGGTTGAACAAAATGGGAAATTTAATTTTTGCAATTTTAAAAAATATTTTATAGACTAAACAATTAATCAAGGTAATAATTAGTGGAATAATCAATAATGAAAATAATCATAGCTGGGGAAAACAAGATGATATACAAATAATTGCCTGTTCAAGAGCGTATGTCTTGGGTATCTGGGCATCAAAAGATAATCAGTGCACAACAAATACACACATGTTGGGATAGAAAACACATAAAAGCCTTAGACTTAAAATAAAGCAAATCCAACTACTGTACACTCTGAACTGTGTTTTATGCACAGGCTTTTTTTTTTTAAATCTCTCCTTCCTCTCTCACTCCGGCTGGTAGTTTAGCGACGGTCCCTGGCGGCAGACATCACGGCTCGTACAGCCCAGGGGAGGGATGGAGCTGAGATGGACAGGGAGGGAGACACCGGCTTACGACGTCAAAGGAGTACAGACACACACACACAAGGAGAGGGAGAGGGAGAGGACAACCAACCAGACTGCCAATTCCCCACGGTCTACTGAAGGAAGCCTCAACACTATCAAATTATCTCAACACTCTTCATTTAGCCAAGCCAGTGAGAGATTTGTTTATTTTTATACCACATTTATTTGAGGGGGGAAAAAAAGAAGCGGGGCATCTGTCAGGGAAGAGCAGAGGGGGGAAAAAAACAACAAGCAGATCTAGAAAAACACGCTCATGCCGAATTAGGGACCGTCGCTGGATTTTACTTGTGTTGTTATAGGGGGGGTGCAGGCCTAACTTGTTACGGGATTCAAAGACGCTCTCACAGACAAATGAACTGAATAATTGAGATTTAATAACTAAATAACAGCGGGGGAAAGAAGAAAGGCATCCAGTGATTCCGCCGATTCTTTGCCACGAACAGCACCACAGGTATGATGTGTGTGTTTTTTCTTAACTCTTTGTTGTTTTGTGTTTTTGGTCAAATGTGTAAAACAAAAAATCATGTTCAGGTCGTTGTTGTTGTCACCCACGTCTTGACAAAGAGAGCGCAGGTCTCCAGCTGTGTTGACAGACACACTGGCATGTTGCTGTGGGGGCTTGAATACAGGCGGCCTAGACCGAATTCAGTGCGAGGAAAGATTTTGTGTTTACTATTATTTACTATGATGTGACTTGAATTTTTTTGTTATTATCTGTATCATTAGGAAAGAATATATCTTAGCTCTGTGGCTATGAATCATGAATATTGATTCAAAATGTTAATGTGAAGCCAAGAATATGGAAGTTATGAGATTACAATTCCATTTTCTGTAATTAATATGTTTTTATCTCGTATTTTTATGCAACTAAACACAAAATATTGACTTCAACTGTTAGAAATTATGTCAAAAATATGTGTAAACTGCATTCAAACCCCTATAAAATAAAATTACATCACTATTCCGATAGATTATGTAGCTCTTACAGCTCTTATAATGTATCTGTGATAGTCAACAGTGAGTTCATAGTGGAATTAGGTTACTTGGTAAGCGTTTTCATCCATTAATATGCCAATATAATATTCAATGTAGTAATCTTAGTGTAATTGATGTGTTTTACTGTGATTACTAATGCATTTCAGTGTGATATATTTGTTATATACTCTCTAAAATCAACCAGAGTATTAGATCTATGATATCTCAGAGGGTGTAGAAACTATTATTTCAGCTTCCCATTCCCACTGAATGCTCCCATCTGCACCTCCATCCCCAGCCTCCTGTTTGCACCTCCTGTGCAGTGTGAATTTAAGCCTGCAGGCTCCTGTCTGCTCCTCCTGACTGCCTCCTCTCTCTCTCTCTCTCTCTCACTCTTTCTCTCCCTGTGTTATTATTCCTCCCCAGACTTCTCAATGAAGGAGCCTGACGCAATCAAGCTCTTCATCGGGCAGATACCCCGAAACCTGGAGGAGAAGGACCTCAAGCCCATCTTTGAGCAGTTTGGCAAGATCTATGAGCTGACGGTGATAAAGGACAAATATACAGGGATGCACAAAGGTAAGGGCCGAGACCGACACTCCTATTTGATAAGATTTTGTCTCAGTATGGGGTAAAATGTTGTTGATTTTGTATTTATTACCTTGTGGCGGTGCAAGCAAAACATGTAATTAACATATATAGCCTCCAGTTATGACTGAATTCCCATTAAGTATCAGCAAGGCTTTTCCTCATTTAGCTGTTGTCCCTCTGGAAAACCCAGTGCTTGATGCACGGTTGGTGGAAAGTTTGTATCCTCACATTTCCAAATATTTTAGTCATGTTTTCTGTTTTGGATTACACTGAAAAAGATTAGCTTTGACTCAACTCTAAGAAATGAGGTAATGACTAATGATAAGTATTTTCAAGTTGAATCAACATAATTCCATTTATCTCCCTGGAGAAGGATTGTTTTAAGTCAAGGAATAGCCGTTTTAGCATAATTGGGCAAACTAATTTAATTGTAATAGGTTTTTTCCTTTTTTTTGTTAGAACCACATGTAGGAGTACAGTACTGTATTTTCACATTACCATGCTTTACAAGCTACAACCTGCTCATCAAGAGCTTAGTTTCCTGACTATGGACAATAGGAGAAACCTCAGTTTTCTGCCACCAGCTCTTGGATTAACGGCCAGTACACTCTTCAACCTTTGTCAGTCAACTATATGCACTCTTACTGTGGAGCAAACTAACTGCATTACAACCATGAACATGTGGAAACAGTAGAAATATTATTGAACACAGTGTAAAACACACGTGAAAATTTGCTTATGTTCACGAGTGTGTTGGCCCAGTGCATGCTGGGATATTTCCCTTCATGGCTACCTCGAGATGCTACAACAGAAATTTAAAGACACCATTAATTTAAAGTTGTCTCCTCTAATTTTTTTTCAGTAGTTGTTCTTCACCAAAAATGTAATTAAATTTAAATAAGAAACAACTCTGTTCTCAAACTTTTAAATCATAGACTACAAGCATGAAGAAATGATTTTAGATGATTTGAGTTGAACAAATAAACAGAATGAACAGCAATGTTAATAGTTTTTACAGTGTAAAATGTTGCACAGCACTCTCCATGTAGGTAAATGATCATACCGTACCATAAAGGTAGTTGTCTAAGATCAATCTTAGACAGTATTGTATTTTGTCAGTTCATAATTGGTTTCATGCGGTGATATCAGTCAATTTGAAAACACTGGCGTCACCCGTTACTGCTGCTGTACGTCATGTGGTGGCCAACAGGCTTCTCATATTTTGGAAGAAAACTCTTCACTCTGTCAAAAAAAATAATAAATAAATAAATCCTGTTTTGACAGATGGACTTAAGCTGGTAAAGTGATCTAAGCTAAACAATGATCCTTGCCGTCATTTCTAATGCAAATCTGAGCACAGGAAACAAAGGCTCTTATAAATCCACATAAACCATCAGTCATTTGGGAGACGTATAGGGCCAGGTGGTATCAGTCCTCTAACACCTATAACACCTATTCTGCATACATTTACATATTCATGATTTGTGGGAGCCCTAAAGGTTAATGAAGGCCTTTCTCTATTATGTGGGACTGCATACATTTTGCTTGAACAGCATGATATTAAACACTCATTCAGACTGCTTGTGTCTGAATAGTCTCTAGGTATTATGATTTAATAATCCCATAGATCTCCTGTGCTATTGGGGAGAGCTATTTAACGAAATGACAGTTCACGTTCATTGTTTTTATTTCAAATTTTTGTCTCTTTTTTACGCAGCTTTAAATACGTATTAATAATGATTGGCCTGATTAAAAGTGGGAAGCATTTTTAGACATTTTAAACACAGGCTGACCCAAATTAAATAAACCCAAAGCACATGTATCAAATGGCGTATTTCTAATAGGACAGTAATGTTTCTGCCTACAGGGCCTCAGGGCAAACAGCCAATTAAAATTAAGTTACAACCACATGGCTCTGCCAACACAGACATTATATATAGCATATGAATCTGACATTAAAAATACATCCACTTATAGTTCACTGATCTTCTGCCGTTTGTCTTTGTCTCCAGGATGTGCCTTCCTGACTTACTGTGCACGTGAGTCCGCCCTGAAAGCCCAGAATGCACTGCACGAGCAGAAGACACTACCAGGGGTGAGTGTAGCCGTTGTCTTTTCGAGTCCCCGGCAAGCTCACATGTATATAAAAGGGAGCAGAATAACTGGCGTGCCGGGCTATCTGAACCCACCACACAGACACACGTGGACACACAGTGACACAGGAAAATTAACAGAGTTTGACGTGTCGGCCCGACTTCCCCCTTTAGCTGATATGCTCCAATAAAGGTCAGAGGCTGCTCTCTCTCTCTTATGTTTCATATGTGATGCATCCAGACATATCCATCCAGTTAAGGCATGAGTCATCTTGCTACATGTCATGGGTCGAAAGAGACAGCTATGAGGCTCGCTGCTGGAGTGACTTTGCCAGTTCTTATTCTCTGTGATGTTCCTCTTCCTTTCTGTGCCTCTGTCTTTCTCTGTCTCTGTCTCTCTCTCTCTCTCTCTCTCTCTCCCCCCTCCTCTGTCTCTCTTTCTATCCATCGCTCCCTCTGAATTCTAATCAAAGTTAAACCTAGCTTTATTAGCATAGCCAGGCAGCAGGTGTGCTGCCAAATGACATTTCCAGAGCTAAATATGACATGACAGCCGCGTCTCTATAATAACCGACTATATGAGAGACAAGGCGACAAGGCAAGGAATTACTGAGACAGAGAGTGTGCTCCCAGACTTGCTGCTGCTTCCTCTTTTACTAACAAGGCTTTAACCCTGTTTCCTTTTGGTTATTTTTGTTGAAATCTACATCATCCACTTCCCCCCTCCTGAATGGTGGCTCATGGCCATAGTTTTTGAGGAAAGAGTGAGTAAGTAGGTGAACAGTGTATGGTTGCAAAACTATTATTTACAGTATCGATTAACCTGTGATGATTAAGATGATTTAGTCACAGTAAACATTTAATTTTAATGCAGTAGAAGACTAAGAAAACCAGCAAATATTCACATTTGGAAACTCTTGTCATTTTGCTTAAAAAAAATGTTAAAATAGACAGTAATCAAAGTCATTTGACAGAAAAATAATCAGCAAGAAATATTTTAATAATCATTTTGAGACATTTTTCAAGCAAAAATAAATATAAATAAGCAAAAATATTCTCGGGTTATAGCTTCTCACGTGTAAAGATTGGCTGGTTTTCTTTGTCTGATGTGATAGGGCTACTGGTGAGGCAAAACAAAACTTTTATTTTTTTTCACTTGATAACTAAGCTAAACGATGACTCGATTATTTCAATCATTGATAGCTAATTTTCTGTCAATTGATTAATCATTTCAGCAGCAGGCTGGTGTTGTATTGGCAGGGAGGGGGGAAACTGGGGGATTGTAGAGACAGTTTGAAGGAGCAGGCTGGTATTGAGACAGCAAAAGAAATCTATTGTTAAGCGTGACAGTAGCATGACCTTTCTGACCTCTCGTAGGGGGATCAGCAGGGCCCAATGCCCTATGTGGCTAAAGCCCTCTTCCCCCCCTGTGTTTCAACCCTCCTCACAACCTCTTACTTCTAAGCTGTGTGGAACAAGCTAAACCCTCCTGTGTTCTCTCAATCCTTCACTGCCCTCCCCCTCCCTTGCCAAAAGAAAGAAGGAGGAAAAAAAAAGGCAGCTTTCATCTTATTAGCTCCATACCGCCCCACACGGACAGAACTGCTTCCACCCTGCTACCGGCTTTGTGGTGTGGTGTCATCTAATTGCACCTGCACTGCCAAAGAATAATTAACTTTGGCATCTCATGGTGCATTACAAAAGCAACATGAGAAAGCAGTGGGACTGAGAGGAGAGACCTAAAATAGCTTACCTGAATGTGAAAAAAAGCTGAGGATGTCATTAACACTGTGCTGCCCAGCACACACATTTTTTTTTTAGCATTTTCTCTCTGGTAAGTCGGGACCCACTGTTTTTTCCTCTCCTGCTATTTCACTGATTTTTCTCTCAGCCAACAATGGAAAAGAAGAAAGGAGGGGGGAAAAAGACAGAGAAAGAGGTCAGGCAGGGGCGAACAGATGGTTGTATCGGAGTGGCACCTGGCCTTGTGTTTAATTTCAGGTGAGAGAGAGTCCGTTTCTTAAGTGGGAGGAGGAAAGAGGTGTCCAGCACATTCAGCCGACAGCGAGGAAGGAAAGTGAGAGAATGGTGTAGTTGGAAAAACGAGAGAGAAAGAGAGAGAGAGAAAAAGGTAGGAGCAGTAAAACAGATTCGCTCTGAGAGGAAGTGTGGAAATGGAGGTTGGGAAGAGAGAAAAAAATTCAGTGAGCTGCTCTCTCATTCTGTCCTGCTTGGACATCTTGTACTCTTGTCCCCGCTATTCTTTGTCGCTTTATCTCTGTGCTGTCTCCGACCGGTTGTGCGGGTCCTGGTCAGCTGTGGGTGAGGCTCACAGAACAGCACATCCGGTTATGCCTGACAAAATTTTTCACACAGCAACCTCCAAAACTGAACGGATTAACATCTGTTGAATGATTGGTCATGTGACTGTTTGCCATGTGGGTCATTAGATAAAACTATTTTAAAACATGAATCTGCTACTTTTTAAAAAAAATCCATTCACAATCCATTAATCAAGTACATTTTTCAAGAATAAATGGTTCCAACTTTTATATGAATATATTCTGGTTTCTTGAGCCTCCAGTGATGGTGTTCAGACTATATTTGGGTTTTATTGCTGTTGCTCAAGCGAGTTTTAAACGTCATAGTGAGCATATTTTGCTAGTTTCTGACATTTTAGGGACCAGACAAAAATAATCTGTTTAGTACAAGGAGAATGTTTGATATTTTTCTGAGTAGGCTTTAATTACTTTCCTGCCGAGGGTTAGATGAGAGGATTGATACCACTTTTGTGTCTTTATGGTAAATATGAAGCTACGGCTAGCAGCCAGTTAGCTCAGCTTAGCATAAAAATATGAAACAGGGAAAAACAGCTAGCCTAGCTTCTGTCCAAGGGTAGCAAAACCTGCCTACCAGCACCTCCTAAACTCTTTGATTAACATGTCATTCATTGAGGACCAGGTAGCTGTTTCCCCCTGTTTCCAGTCTTTGTGCTAGCTAAGCTAACTGTCTGCATTTTATATACCGAACATGAAAAGTATTTTCATCTAACTGTCAGCAAGAGAGCATGTTAGCGTAGTTATCAAAATGTAAAACTTTTACATCCTGATCAGTAAGGGAGAGAATTGTTAGCTGCAGCCCTGAAGCTCATATCTGCTTCAGTAGACACAATATATTGCTCCTCATCAACACTCACTTACGTGAATTAATATTTGCAACAATGCCTAACCATTAATTTTAAATGCAATAACTATTTAATAGTGCGACTGTGCCCTAGTGAGAAAGTAGCTCTGTGTTTGCATGTGCAGCGAAGGGGCAGGTGTTCACACTAACAGGGTGTAATGTGAAGGGTGTGTTACTTTTGTTAATGGCGCATGTGTGCAACTGTCTGTTTGCTGATACTTAATGTGGTTCGTGGAAACACACATCCCAAACGTGTGGGATGGAAGTTGTTGGGGTTTATTAGGCTCCTCTCAGGTTTCTTCATTCACTATCTGCACCGTTGACGATGTGTGTGTGTGTGTGAAAGTAAATCTGTGCTGCGAGGCCTTCTGTTTTAGCTGCCCATACGAGAGGAAAGAGCCCTCTTTGAGTGGAACATCTGACTAAGCCTGACATTTACTCAGCCATAAGGACTCAGACGGAGCAGACAGAGGGGTTTTATCAATAGTCTGAAATAAATGCATATGCTAAATATAGCCCAGGCTTTTTACACAGGATATGAGATGGGAAGTTGTGTTGCCAGAATGTTGTAATTTGTACCCTTAATGTCTGAGCAAACATGCTGCTGTAGATGTAGATCGGCCATGACCACTTGCATGATGTCTTTTGTGAACCTGTGATCATTGTAGACTTCTTCAATCTTTAGGTTTTTGTCTCAAAAGCCGGATAAATGGGTAGAAACTGTTATATAATGTGTTGACAGGACAAAAAAAAAGTGACACAAACACAAAGGAGAAGCTCAGATGTGGTTCACTGGGGCACAGCGAACATGCCACTTTATGTATCTGACAATAAGCAGATAAAGCAGCGCCTCCATATGTAGCCGCCTGTCCTGACGTCAGTGACTTGCGGGGATGATGATGATGATAGCAATTAGTGCGCCTCAGAGCAAATGTGTTCACTTGATGAATGTATCTGCCGTCGATTCATTTACATATGCATGCATATCAATGCACGGCGGGGACGACGCAGGACAGGCGGCGACGCTCTGACTGGCAACAGAATAAAAAAATTTTAAAAAGAGAGAGAAAGAAAGGGCCCGGTCTCTGTACGTCACTCTGGGGCGACTGTAATGATGAATGCAGATTGGATTTACAGAGGTGGTAAATGGGTGTGAATTAGAGAGAAATTGGATAAATGAAGGAGGGGTGGGACAATAAGCGAGGGTGGGGGGAGGGAAGGAAGAAATGAATGAAAGTTTGACATAATGAACAGTGGGTGGCAGTGAGGGTGGAGGGGTGGAGGGGGGGTTGGAGGTGCATTGAGGCAGTGTGTTTATCAGCTTAAATACAGACATCTGTTACTGAGAAATAGTGTGTTTCCGGGGGGGGGGGGGGGGGGTGGTGTGTGTGTGTGTGTGTGTGCGTGATGTAGGCGAACATACACACACACACACACACACACAACTCATTAGGCCTCTTTGAACTCTTAGGACTGGTCATAGCATGCATACACACACACACACACTGCACTACATGCAGAGTTACAGTGTGTAAATCATGCACAAATTTTAAAAAAAGAAAGAAAAGTAGGACATGGACCCTATTTGTACCCACACACACACACATACACACACATAAATCTGTCCGTGATTCAGTTCTTTTCCCCCCTCTGCTCCACTGAGTCGAGTCAAACAACACTTGACATGAATATTTAACAGTCAGAAGAGACAAAACAATTGAGAGTCAACTCCAGTGTTGTTAGAAATTTACTCTTTGATATTCAGTTTCTCCACTTTGAAGGGTTTTTGTTGGCTGTCTGACAAAAAGAAAAAGGCTGAATGTCAGCTTCGTCTTGATGCTGGACAGAACCCTGTAGGAGGAGGAGGAGAAAACACTGGGAAGCAGCTTTGACACTGAAGACTGGATCATTGATTAAATATTATTGAACTGTACAAGCGTTGTGCTGTCAGTCTCTTTGTGTTTGATTGATTTAGCGACTGCCTGAATTCAGGAGGAGAAGGCAAGAGTTTGTCTCTCTCTCTCTCTCTTTCCGCTTTGTGTGCTTACCCGCCCATGTGTGTGCGCATCTGTGTGTGCATCCACGTGTGGAAACATTAACAGACCGTACTTGTGCATCTCTGCTTTTCTTTTTTTTCTTTTTTGTCCCTGCCTCTGTCGCTTTGTGCGAGCTCACAATCATCTGCGTCTGTTAATCTCCTTTTTTTTCCTGTCCATTTTTTTTTTTCTTTTTTGGCCCTGTGAATATATCAATTTCCACCTGTGCTTCCCCCCCGGGTGAATTCACAAGTGCGTCCCAGCGTAAGTGCATTTCGCAACGAGGAGGTGGATGGAGAAGCGAGGGAGCAAAAAAAAAAAAAAAGCATCAGAGACGTGGAGAGGAACAGAACAGGGAGGAGGGAGGGAGGAGGGGAAGAGGGCGGGAGGTGGCAGGTTGATTCACGGTCGCAGGTCTCGTTGCCTGGAGACGGCGGGGACGAGTGCCGGATTGCCTGGCGACGACCGCGATGCAATGACCAGCGCTGTGTGATGGAGCCGGAGGGGAGGCGAAGATGGAAAATTGTCTTTGGCCCCCCCCCACCCCACCCCACCCCCACTACTCCCCCCACCACTCTACCCCCCTTGCCATAATGTTCTTGAAAAGAGCAGGGGAGTGATCCCGGCTGATATATTTATTCAAATTATTTGCTTTTTTTCAGGGCGACAAGCAGAATATGGATTAGTGGGAGAAAACGAGCGAGTATTGTCACCCTCACGCGGCAGCAGCAGCACCGTATATCGACTTAACAACACTGGCTGCGTTGAGCTGCGGGAAATATGAGAATTATCATCTACTCTGTGGGTCATAATAGAAAAGGAAAGAAAAATGTCATCATCATACTTTACTCACCTCTGACTGTAAACAATCCTCTATCTAAACACCGTTGCCACAGTGGATAAATGCATTTACATTGAAGTTATATGGGCATGATGGGCGTGGCGGGGTCATACATTATGGCGAAGGGGTTGGGCTGTGATTTGATTGGATAATCTATGGATTTAATATCTCATAATCCTTGGCGAAATCCCCCCACGGCATCTGGTCTGAGTAAAGTAATATTGACAGATGTGTGCTCATGTTGCTGTGACGACAGGAGCAGACAGGCGTCAACCAGTAGAATAATGTATGTGTGTTTAGTCTGAGGATGACTGTATATAATAATCTGTGTGTTTGTAGATGGAGCGCAGGGGGAGATAAAAAAAAATCTAACAGCAAAAACACACTGGTAAAATGGGCTGTTGATCAGGCAGGTTTTTGCCTGTGTGTTGTCTGTGCACAGTATGGGACTGTTTTGTAAACAAGCCTAAGAAAGGAGGGAGGTGGGTGGGGGTGGGGGTGGGTGGGGGCAACAGGAGGAGGAGGGAAGAGAGCAAATTACTGTAAAGTGTGTGTTAGTGGTTTAGGCTTAGAGGGAGATATTTTTCTCCCTGCTTCTGCATCTGCTCTCGAGGCAGCGCCAACATTCAACAGGCACGAACGCTCCCTCCATCGTCCTTTCTTTTTTCATCTTCCTTTTCTTTTTTGCACGCCCTTGCCTCCCCTCCCTCATCTAATCCCTCTATCTCTCGACCTAGAAGCACCCTTTGTCCTCCTCATTTGTTTTTTTTTTCCGGTCCCTTCCGCATGTTGTTCAGGGCAACCTTGTTTACCTGATATGGCGGGTGGTGGTGGAAGTAGTGGTTGAAAAGGGTGGAGGTGGTGGTGGGGTTCTCATCACCAGGGTTGTCATGACGATGGCCATGCGAGCGCGGTCTTTCGTCAGAGCAGAGGGGGCTAGTTGCCGTGCCGATCTGAAGTGGCACAGCTAGATGCCTCCACTTCTCACTGTTTTCCCTCTTGTATATTCTAATTCCAATCTCCTGAGCCATCTGCTGCTGCTTCGCCTTATCACCACCGCCACGGCCCTCACTGTTTGTCTTCCTGCACTGAAATATGGGCCATGGGATTTTTTACAGGCATCATTCAAACATGTGAGAGATGTCACATTAAACTGCTGCCATGAGGCTGCAGCATCAGCTCTGAATCCTTAACTCAGCTCCAAGATATTTCACCAAGAATTATCTTTGCATTAGAAAAGTAACAGATCTAATCTGAGCCTGGTTTTATTGTAGGTTTGAAGAGTTTGTCCATGTATATTGCAGTCAGTGTATAGTGTGTACACAGGCCCATAGCAACCACTGACGACATTAAGGTCTTGTTATCAGTATTTGTTTCTAAAGTGGTTTTAGCCACTGGAGGTTTACTAAAAGTAACTTTTACCTTTTTGTAGTATACTGAGAATGAAAAAAAACACATGGACACATATATGTGAAAACATTTACTATTTATTTAGATGTGGATATATGTCACCCCTTGTTCTATATACAGCAATATATTTTTGTTGTGTTTAAAGGGAAATTGTCTCAAATTGCTGCATGTTATCAGTAAAAGAAAACAATATATAAACTGTATGTATGGCCATCGGTTTTTATTTCGTTTAGAGCTGTCATCTTTGCCTCCACGTGCACGTGTTTTGAAGCATTTGAAGCAGTTTTTCTTTTTAATCCTTAAAGCACATTTTATAAAATGTGGAATACACCTTCAAATTAAGTGCATAAAAACGCTGAGAGACGATTATGATGAACAAAGAGGTGACATCAAGAGAAACAAAGGGTGAAAGTCTGAATATGATCACAAAGTAACCACAGGACTGCTAGTTAATGTTTCTTTCTGTTAAAACCAGCCTAAAAACCCAATTAAATAAAAGAGTGTAAATAAGGAGTGTGAATAAAGTTACGTGTCGTTTCATATTTAAAACCCCTGATCTAAGCCTAAAACATAAAGCATGAGTACAAATGTAATTTCATTAAGGACAGCAGATGTTAAGTAAACAAGAAGTGATTGGTATAGTGGTAAACAGTGGACAAAAGACAATCAATGGACTCTTTTATAATAACATAAGTGGTATTTGTATTACGAGTATGTGGATTTTAGCCTGTGGCTGCAGTCAGGATGATGTTATCTTCACTGTAAAAAAAAGAAAGAAAAGATTTACATCTGATTTTATGTGACAAAACTAAAACTAAAATTACTATTCACTGATTGCAGGCGCAGGCCTTCATTTGCTTGAGTGATTGGAAGATGGTTTTGATACTTTGCCCCTCCATCTACTCTATCATCCTATTAATTGGTGCAATCAATTGGATGTTCTCAGTTGTGAGAGGCAGGAGTCTTCTGCAGCGGGTGCAGGTGGTATTTCAGCCGTCGTTTGGGTCCGGTCAGCGCGGGCAGAGACAACGGGGGTGTTTGTGCATGCGGGGCCCTGTCGGCGGAGAGCGCGGACCACGGTGCCGATCGATAGCGTCTCCTCCCGGTGACCGATCACAGCAGATCAATCAGTGACACAGGATCAGTGACTGGCTGAAATGTCACCAGCTCCATAATTAAGACCTTCATTAAGCCACAGTTAACAGAGTGTCACTCTGGTTGCTTTCACCTCGACTCCTCACCTACACCACCCCCTCCTCCTCTTCCTTCTCCTCCTCCCACCTCCACCTCTCCTCCCATGGCAACCCTTGCCCTCAATCCCTCTCAATCCCACCCTTCTTTGCCTTTTATACTCTCATTAGTTCTTTTCTTTGTTCACTCAGTTTCTTTTCACCCTCGATGGGTGCTCTATACATTTGAAAGACGAGGCGCAGAGGCACTGATGTGTGCACATTTTCATATAGGGGTTTTGTTAAATAATGGGGAGGACGATTGTGAGGAAGTAAAGGAAAAAAATGGGATTTCAGCAGCTTGTCTTTTGATGAATTATGAAAAGGTCGTCCAATCCTTCTCTATGTCATGTGTGCTCTACTTTTTCATTGTCATTCTTTCAGTCTTTGTTTTTCTTTTTTTTAGATATGATTCCTTCCTTTCTAACCTCAGTCTGTCTCTCCCTCTATATGATCAGGCTCAAGTCTCTCACTATTTCGATGCCGGCGTGCTCCTGTAATCAGGTGCTTGTTCTTATCTTATCGCTTTGTCCAGCGTGGTGTGTGCTTTCCTGGTTTTGCGTGATGGGGAGAAAGGAGGTGATGAGCGGCGAGGATGAGAGGAGATTCTGAGAGAGAGAGAACTCGGAGGGAGGGTGTGAGGAGAGAGAGAGAGAGAGAAGAGAGACTATGCGACACTGTGAGTAACAATATCCACACATATCGGTGTCCAGCGTGGTCTGCTGGGTAAACTGGCAAAAAAAAGGAAAGGAGAAAATGATTGGGGGAACGTAGGAGGCTGGAGCTCAGGCTGGATTCACATTCACATAAATTTCACTATTACGTAACATTACAGCAATAATAGATGAAGTCTGTACATATGAGTGTCATCTTCTGCAAATTACAGGACAGTAGTGGCCACATTTTGAATAAGTGCCAGTGTCAATATCAGTTACCGCCCATTATTTCAAGTTTTTACATTTTTTCAAGGCAAATAAATCCCATTCATTGTTTTTTTTTTCCTGTTTTTCTTTCTGTTCACGGTCACAACTCCTGTCCTATGTTTAAACTCCCTGTGCCGTGTGGCCTCTGTCTTTCCAGATGAACCGCCCGATCCAAGTGAAGCCGGCGGACAGCGAGAGTAGAGGGGGTAAGAGACACCTGTCCCCCACACACACAGACACACAACACCTGTTCAAACA
Organism: Lates japonicus; assembly: GCA_033238685.1. Lineage (NCBI taxonomy): Eukaryota > Metazoa > Chordata > Actinopteri > Centropomidae > Lates > Lates japonicus. The sequence continues at coordinate 16,754 of BRZM01004174.1, forward strand.
ACAGCACCTCGACAGTGTACACAATCAAAAATGTCCCTCTTAATGAGTTATTTAGCCTTATATCAACACTGAAACACTCATTTTTCCTGCAACAAGTGAGAAAAAAATAAGGTTTTTAGAGCAGCCGTTCAAGAATGTGGCAGTATCACAAAACAACACAGATGATAACACCGGATCAGGACAATATCAGACGATGATTAAGACACAATCAACTTCAACAACATCAATTTGCATCAAAAAAGATGTAAGATTTTATCATCCCTCCTCTCCACTCCAACAACGATTTCAAGAGTCAGTGTTAGATTCAATTAGCTGTTAAAACGACTGCACCTGTACATCACACGCTGTGCACAGTTTCAGCACCTTCAAAGCTGCATGTTTGAACTGTCACAAGGGTGTTACAGTGCTGGATTTACACAGCAGTTTTTAACAAATGCTGCTGAGGATCCTCCTGCCCTGACATCTAATCAATTAGCCACTTGATCAATCACCTGATCAGTTATTGTTAGTTTCACCCACTTTTCAGCATTTGGGAACACATTATTATAAATTCAGCTGTTTCTGGAGACTTAAAGCATTATGCTTTTGTATGTTTTTGCTCATTTAGCTCAGTTCATATATCCCCTACTGTACATTATTGTTGCCCATTTTACAATGAAAATCATAGCTTTATGTGAGGTATGAGAATCAAATTAAAAACTGGAAACTTGGTTGAGATGCAGTAGGTACTCCATCAGACATGCAGGGTCAAAATGCAGTCAAAAGACTGATTAGAAAAGTCTGCCTGAATAGTGTTTTTGTGCCTTTTCACTGTGTCCCTGATTTCTAATTGGTCTTTTTTCTTACAGAGCACATTTTGACATGCTACAGTAGTAAAAACACAGATATAAATGATAAAATTAATGAAGGCCGAATTTCACTTAGTTGCTTCATTTTCAGGCTCACCATCACACTATCACTGCTTACTGGGACACTTGAATAGACCTGAGCCATTGTTCATGTTACTAGTAACACCTGCGCTTCTCCTAGTCAAAATGCCTGCCATGAGAAAGGCCTCTTGAAGGCCCACTTCAGCATCTAATCAGTTCATTTTCTCCAGCTTTTCAACATCTTGAGTGCACATTTTATTTTAGCTTCTTGTCAAAGACCTAAAGAATCATGTTTTAGCTCATTTATTGCAATACACACATAATATTAATAGATGTTGACCATTTTGCAAAACCATTGGTTCCCTTCCATTTCAATATTGTTGAACAAGGTGCTTGAGATAGATCGTTTAACAGTCAACATAATGGGAGGTATTAGTTTTGTTCAAATGCGGTTGAAAGATGGTGTTGTGTTGTGTTGTGTTGTGTGGAAAAGCTCTCACATGTCAGCTGTCAAACCACAACTTTTTAATACAAGAAATTACCAAATTCTACTTCTCCTGTGTTTGGATTTTTTTAAATGAAAACATACAGTAGCTTGTAATCTCGCTGCTTTTCTGCAGTCGGCACCCAAATCCTCCCAATTTACAGTCAGCAGTCTGTTCCAATCAAACCACGTTTTCAACCACACTCATTTGCATAAAGGCGCTGTGACTGACTCTGTTTCTCGAGCTTCAGGTCTCCAGCAGATGATGTTTTTCATACGGTGTGTTTTGGAGAATAGTCTGCAGGAATGTAACATGTACGTTATTTGTAGTGAATGGGCTGAAACGTGCAGAAACGCTGGTCTGATCTCTCACATACGGGGACAGACGGAGCAGCTTCTCTGACAACACAGAGGGTGACAAACATTTGAGTCATGGCCAGATGCTGTTTGTTTGTTGTGATGTTCGCGTTACTGCACTCTGGTGGCGCCCTGAAGGATGGCAGGCTGACGTCCACCCTGCTTTGTAACTCCTTATTATCTCACCGTTTCCCTATTATTCATGCATGTACAGTGACATGGCACTTCTCCCCCTTTCCCCCCTCTTCTTCACTGCCTGTATCACCCCTCTCATAAAAACATCCACTCCCACTTTTCCTCCCCCCTCTTCAATCTCACTCACGATCCACACACTATCCTGTTTTCTTCCCCTCCCATCTTGGCGATCTCCTTCCCCTTAGAAGACAGGAAGCTGTTTGTGGGTATGCTGGGAAAACAGCAGACGGACACCGATGTGAGAAAGATGTTCGAGCCGTTCGGCAGCATAGAGGAGTGCACGGTGCTCCGCGGGCCTGACGGTACCAGCAAAGGTAACATAAGATGCACACAAGATACAAAATAAAACAAACTAAATGTTATGCATAAAATTAATGAATGACACCAGATAAAAACATTAGAAGTTGAACTAACTTAGCCCAAATCATGACAACACAGACTGCTGTAAAAAAAGTTGCAGATTTACTTACACAAATTGTAAATTTTTCCCAAAATACTAAGTGCTTTAAACCATCTATCTTCTTTCCATTTCTTTGAATAAAACCACCTGTTTTTAAAAACTGTAACAGACTCAGAGTATCTCTCATCATCCGGTTAGCTGCTCCAGATTTTCGCCCACACACACTGAAAAGATGTAGATCCAAAGGAGCCATATTTATGAATTTAGACTATGTGTAGTATTAAACCTGTGTTGGCCTGTTGTAGGCTCAGACACCACTAAATAGTCTGGTCCCAGGGCATTTAGGCCTTTATACACACCCGATTTGCTGCCAAATGCTGAACCCTGTTAGCAGTGTTTAGCAATTTTTGTGATTTGAAATGTCCTGTATTTAAATGGACGCAATAACATGTAACATATCGTCTTATTTAAATTAATTAGTGATTAGACAACCTAAAATCAATCAACTCTTAAAACACTAAATTCACATTTGTCCCAGTTATTGAAATGATCAGTGCTATGATGATTTTGGAAAGTGTTACCACCCTCAGCAATTTCCAAAACAAATGAGTCTCAGGTATCCTTTAGCTTTTAAATGATTGCAGCTGGAGTCCAGATCATGGATGTAAATGTGACACTCACTTTGTGTAACTGTTTGTATTATTATTATTATTTTTTTTTTTTATCCGCCCCTGAGAATTGAAATGCAGCATTAATACCATCACGTGAATGTAAATTACTATCATTAACAACAATAATGATATTTGCCAGTAAATCAAAGTCCAAATAGTTCAAACACAGATGCTAGATTTTCACGCTTTGTTGCATGAGGCATGACCAATGGTCCAATAGGTTTTGCAATGCGGTTAATGATGCGCTTATGGTTTATGGCCAGGATTGATGAAGCAATGAATGCCTTTAGGACCTCATGTTTAACAGATGCCTTAGTAACTGATGAAGCACTAGATGTAAGACGGCTCCTAATGTATTTTTAAAGGGAAGTAGTTTCTTTATACTGTGTGTGTGTGAGTGTGTGTTTGTGTGAGGCCTCGTCTAATGGTGTGTCATTTCATGTAGGGTGTGCATTTGTAAAGTTCCAGAGCAACGCAGAAGCCCAGGCCGCCATCAACGCTCTGCATGGGAGTCGCACTCACCTGTAAGTTGCCCCCACAGACACACACACACACACACACAACCACACAGCTACAACTAGTTACACATAAACATGGTTACTCATAAACTCAAATGGACACACTCAGATGCTCCAAATCCAGTCATTTAGACACTCATCATGGTGACTCAGCTAATAGTCACCACTTCTCTTTTCTGTCCCCCTCCTCCACACACACACACACACCACACACACACACACACAATAGAGGACAAAACCTTTGTAAAATGTGATCATCTCTTTTTTATTCTGCCAGAGGTGATTTGTACGATGCTTTTATGCAGGTTCACTAAATTAAAAGGTGAGTTTATGTGAAAAATACATGTTCGGACATTTTACATAAACATTTTGTAATTTTAGCCTTTACTGTCATAGAAAGGTTACCAGTACCACTTTTATATTTTTGCATTATAACCATGTTACTTGTTTTGCTTTTGATATTTTCATATTTATTTGTAGCAGGTGGTATAAAAGCTGAAAGAAATGAGGTTAGACGAGATGACTTGGGATAAAGGTCCTGGCCGGACAAGAACCAGGGACATTATGGGCGACATGACCACCTTCTTAGACCTCCCAGGCCACCAGGACGCCTGCCTTATCACCTGTTTTTAACCTTACCAAATGGGATATTTTTCTGACCTGCAGGTTGGACGGAGAAGCAATAGACAGAAGGAGCCGTGATTCTTCACATTGCCACCTCTGCAGGCGCCCGTCCAGCCTGGTGGTGAAGTTCGCTGATTCAGAGAAGAGGCCAGGCTCAGTTGACGGCAGGTGGCCTCTCAGCTGGGCGCCATCAGTCCCATGACCCTGCACCTTGGGCATACACCACACACAGGCCGTGAGGAACACACACATACACACACATACACACACAATACATATTTCTGTTGAACACTTTCATAATGAACACAGCAAATAAACGTTTGTTTCTGTTTAGTTTGTTTTATGTTTGCCTCTTTCCTGTCTGGCCTCTCTGTCTCTCTCTGTCTGATAGCTTTCATCAGCATCAAGCCTTATTTGGATAATTAGAAAGATCAAGCCTGAGCCATAAATGATTCCTGAACAAAACAGTCTGCGGTGCAACAAAAGGTTGGAGACGCCTGAATTAACTGAGTTTTCTTTTATGTAGACATAAAAGTACAGAAGTAAAACTGATGTGACAGAAAGTGAAATGACTTGACTCAAAATGTGCTGAAAGAAAAGATAAAATCAGTTTTTGAAGCAAACCTTACCGATATGATATGTTCCTGTGATTCTAGAAGAGTTTTAATGTCATACTACAGATGATCTTAATTGAAAAATGACAATTTACAATGTCGAAAAGCAGCTCGCTCTTTGCTAATTGACTATTTAGTGCAAATGGTTTTAGATTTGGCTCATTAACGGTTGTTCAATTCTAGATGCTTAAGGAGGCCTGACAACATTTTTACTCATGTGGATTTGTTCAAAGCACTCATGGTAAACATTACATAAAGTAAAACTGCTGACCAAAGAAAAAAAAAGAGAAAAGAATCATCAATAAAGTGCAGATCCAATGAAAGATACAACAGCAGAAATGTAGTTCGTTATAATTACCCTCACAGTTCAGTTTAGTAGAGCAGGAAATATGATGTGAAGTCAGATTATTACCTTTGATTTAAATTCCTAATGACTGATTATAACTCCTATGCCTGCACTGGTTTGGTAAAACAGAGCAGGTCAGTGAGGACAGCTAATTTGTGTTATATTGGCAGCACACAGAGATGTGGCTTCCAGGCATATATTGACCCATGATTGAGGTTCAGTCTGGAGTCATCCTAGTTCTTCTATTAAACATGGATTTTTGCGGCAGGATCCTGTTATTTGAGCTCTTTATAATAAAAATCTGAGCGTAGTGTTTCTGTCTGTGATTGTCGCCCAAAGAAATCAATTACTAAATGGCTGGTGTTGAGCTTTTCACAATTTGTTCGCTTTCTGATGTGTTTTTACTTCACCACCCTGGAGATTAGACTCAGGGAACACACCTCCAACCTAAACACAGACACATCCATCTAAACATTCTCAATTCTCTAAACCCAAATCACCCTCCTCTCCTCTCTCTCCTCTCTCTCCCTCCTCCGCCCTCCAGCCGATGCAGCAGCAGGCCCTGGTGGCGCAGGTCGCCCACTTTCCCGCTGCCACGGTTGGCGGCGTTCAGATGCAGCAGCTCGCCGCCTCAACCCCAGCAGACATTGCCACGATCGACCATCACCCTCCCCAGGGTAATGAGAGGCAGATGTTCATTCCCGGCCGCCTTGATTAGATTTCTGCCTGAAATAGAGGACAGATACAAGGAGAGGGACTTAAGAGGACAAAATAACAAAACATCTATTTTGTAGTTTTATTTTTCAGACTGCCATGATGATTGCTGTGTTAGCTTTTAACCATTAAGGCATAAAACACTAAGTATTAGTGTTACTTAGTATGCTGTACTTCAGTTTAGAATAAAAACCAGTACTGGAAAACCACAGACAGGAAATAGTTGGTGTATTTTTATTTGATCACCGATAAATCAGGAGGTTTTGTTGTTTGTTTTTCGCGATGAAATGCTGGGTCATCGCTGCTTTTTCTGCAGGTACCAGCACTCCACCCTCCATCGCAGGCTGCTACACCCGTTCTCGCTCTTCCTCCCATTGCGGTGAACAGCTACCCTCCGCGCTGTGCTCCGCCTAACGCTGGTCGGCAACCGAGGCCCTGCACACCAACGTTCATGCCTATCAGGGTACGCGGCTACATCACGCCCCCGAGTAAAAGAATAACTGTCGTAAATATTCCCTCCACAGGTCCAGGTTTCTGCTTGACAAAGGCAAGGGCTCCAATTAAGATGAAATGAAGGAATTAAAGACTAATGTTATCTGAGCGTGCTGGATGTGCTCCAGAGAAAGCAGTTTTTTTGTGTGTGTGTCTTTGTGTGTGTGCATATACAGCAGTTAGTGATTTATATGTTTATTGTGTCACAGCTCGGTCTGTCCTGGATCCTCTCATAGCAAGCTTTATACAGGCATGCAGCATCACACAGAGCCCAAAGTCTCAGTATTAATTGAGTTGATATGCTGATATAAAGCAAATTGTAACATAAACTGATATGTATTTATAGAAATGTGTCGCTATGTGCATATGTACTCAGTGCTAGAGGAAAACAAATATGCAAAGTTCAAACTGATTTCAGATGTACAAACACATAATCTTACAAATATTCGCTTTTTGCTACATTTCACATAAAATTGACCTCTGCCTCAGATTTATTATTATTATTTTTAGGTTTAATTCTCAAAATAACTCCAACCTGAATGCAAAACAGTTTACGTAACAGCCATATTACCTTTTGCACTCTCGATTACCCACCAGCGCAAAGTGTAGCAGAATCCAGAGTCAAAACATGCACATATATTACAGAATGTAAATAAGATGCAGTCTATAGAATGAGTCACACATCACAAACTATATGCAAGACATCTCCCCGCTGCAGATCTGTAGGGAATACAGCCTGTCAACAAACAGAAAAATGATTAGTTTGCGGTGCTCTGCTCCTCTGCCCACTCCGGTCTCCTCTCCGTCAGCCACCTACCCTGCTGCCCACGGCCCGGTGGGACAGCCGCTTCCACCAGCCCACACCAGGAAGCTCAGTAGCCGCAGCAGCCGAGCAGCTGCAGCAACGGGAAGGTAAACTCAAACTCAACTGTGCAGAATGTGAGCAATCATATCTCAGAGACATTCCAGTGGTTTTTGCATGTTTTGTTCCTTTTTGCCACAAATCACACACACTTTTACATCACAGCAGGTTGGTCATTTTGCAAACAGTGCTCCTGAGCTTTAAAGAGGTGACTGTATTTTCTTTTTCTCTGCTATTATCTGATGGTTTTCATTACTTTTGCATGATATTTAGAATGGAAACATTTAAAACTTTAATAACCACATTATTTATTTAATTGATCAGTAGTCTGCATTAACTCACAAAACTAAGGCTGTAACTAACAATGATTTCATGGACTATCTGAATAATTGTCTAGTCTATAAATGTCTGAAACCGGAGAATAGCCGAAAATGACTTAAATCAGTCATCATAGTTGCTGCAGATAAAACTGTTGAATGACCAATTGATTAATTGACCACTATTTCAGTTTCAGTCAAAACACTACACATTAACTGTCTTGGTAATATTGTCTTAATGCAGTAGACTTTTCAAATCATTCTTACTTAAACTGCATTTCCAAGTGATGATGAATGTAGACTTGATGTCTTTTGGTATTTGATCATCGATCTTCAATCCATATAAAACTGATTTAAATCAATGTCTGTCTAGTAGTGGAGGAAGAATATATCCAAATGTCTGACCCTATATTATATGTACTTAAAAACTGTCACCTAAAAATGTGGAAGTGTGTTATCTGTATTTATATGCTGCAAACCCACTGGTGTGTGGTGTACTTTCATACCCCTAAAATAGTATGTATTAAAACACAGATTTGAGATGTTTTATTATTTCAAAACAATTTGAGCTTATTTGTTTTGTGTTGAATAGGAACATTTTATGAATATCACCTGTACTATTTAGTCAATAGTGAGATGTTAAAAAAAAAAAAAAAAAGTACTCTAAATATGTATTCGAGCCTGAGACACTAGCTAGGCTTACATATAGACTCCCCAAGAGGGTATATAGTTAGCTCTGGCTGTGCCTACCAGCACTTCTAACCTCTTTGGCAAGAAAAACACATAAATGCATTTCCCAAAAACATTTAACTGATTTAATTTGATTTAGATTTTATGTCCTGCTCATTGAGTGTTTCCAAACACTGCAGCTCTTTACTGATCTCTTTAATTTGTCCTGTCTTGTCATCACATGTTCTTGTCCTTGTCTCTCTCCCCTGTCTTTATGTGAGCAGGACCCGAGGGCTGTAACATCTTCATCTACCACCCGGCCACAGGAGTTCACCGACTCTGAGATACTGCAGATGTTCCTGCCTCGGAAACGTCATCTCATGGCGTGTTTGTTGACCCAGCCACCAACCAGAGCAAATGCTCGTGAGTGATGGCATGAGATGGTAAAGGTTGTTGTCACCTTGTGGGTTTTAGAGACTTTCTTTCTTATGTGACAAGACATGTTTCTCACTTTATTTGTTTTCACTTTTTCTCATAAATGATGCTGCTGTTACACCATGAATGTTTGTATTTACTTCTTCCCTCTATTGTTTCCCTCTCAGGTTTTGTGAGCTTTGACAAACTTCTAGCGCCTAGACTGCCATCCAGGCCATGAACGCTTCCCCCAGATCGCATGAAGAGATTGAAGGTGCAGCTGAAGAGGCCTAAGGACGCTAATAGGCCTTACTGAAGGAGGTGAGCTACTGTGTTTGAGGAGACGGGGAGGGAAGATAGACAGCTGAAATGTGTCTGGAAGTTAAAGAGACAGAGTGATGTAATTGTGGCTCTAAATGGCTGTCTTCATGTGGGAACTGAAGAAGCTACGTTTCACAGAAATTAATCCTTTACTGAGGTGGCAGCTCTCTCAAAAATACCATCAATTTGAAATACATTACATGACTGAAGATACATATGTTGCAAAAAGTAGCTCCTTCTTTTTTTGCTCAGTGTAAGGACAGTTTTATACAGAAGTAGGATTCTTAAGTCGGTTCAAATGCTGTGTCTAACCAGTGTTCTGTCGCAGGGTTGAAAATGCCAACTACTGTCTGTCAATTTTTGTTTACTTTTCATTTATTGTTTTTGTGCTGTGCCATATGCCATTTTTCCTGAAAACATCACACCACTCTCAAGACTGTCCCGCCCATACATATATCGTGGAGACGCAAGGCCGCTATGGCTACGGTTGCCTAGCAACCGCTAAACCTCCCCTTCCTTTCCTCACCGCGTTGTGTTAATTGGCCTGTGTTGGTTGCTGTAATATATTGCCTGTGACATGCTATTAGCAATTTTTATTTTGGGTCGTTGTTTTGATTCACTATGCTCAACTGCATGGCGGGTTACTGTGGCGCACTCATGAACTGTGTTTGGTGCGTTGTAGTTTCCTCCTTATTATTTTGTCCTGGTTTTTAACTTTGCAAACACTGATCAATAACTGTCACTTTACCTCAGCATCTGTGGGCACTGATTATCATGACATGCTGTTTTATTCTTTTAAAAAAGTCCTCTAAAAGCTTCAGTACCAGAGCTAAATTAGCCTGTTGTCCATCAAATATGGATCTATTAGAATTTTTTCCTTTAGACTTTTTTGTTCTCGATTAGTTTCTTTGTTGTCTGTCATGATTATTACCTTACATATTCTCTGTTTAGTTGGTTGGTGTAGTTTTTCAAGAGTACTGGCTTGTTTGCTGTAACTCAATTCCAAGTGACTTTGTGCCTGAACTTTGTTTGCTTCTTTTGTGAGACTGAAATGTACTGAACGTGCCTCGTATATGGTCGACAACATAGTATTTGTGTAATGAAAGACTTTGTGTGCAGCCATGAAGCGTGAGATCGCCGAGGTGTGCATTTATATCTGTATTGAGTAGATGTGAAAAAATATTTGTGTGTAAGGAACGTGGTGTGTGTGTGTTGTACCTTAACTGAGACACTAACCTTACTTCTAGAAGGTTTTGGGTAAGCTGTTTGGTCTTGTGACACGTAAGGCTGGCTGAGGAACTGTATTCTCTGTAGGAATTCTGGATATATCACAAAAAATATTCCAAATATTCAGATAATATAACCCAAAATCTCCACTTCATATTGAAACAACCAGCAATTCATAAGGTTTTGGTACAGGGTATCTAAAAGCTGCCAATGTCAACTAAAAAGTGCCTTAAAAGCCCGATATGATCTAGGAAATTAGCCGTTTTATTCTAATATAAATCAAAAACCCATGATGTTTCTGGTCCTAAAACAAATATTTATTTGATCCACTACAATAAATAAACACTTCTATGACAAATTAATACATTCAATTTAGTTCAAACATCCTTAACATACAGTTTCCAAGCCCCTTAAGTATCTTTTGTCTACACTGTGCAACAGCATCATACATCGCTTGTTTATCTCTCATTGTGCTTTTTTCTTTTCTTTTTTCTTCTTTCTTTTTTGTTGTTGTACAAAGTGAAATATTCAACCCGCACTCAATATAGATTATTTGTGCATAATTTTATTCAGGCTTCTCACTTCAATTTGATACATTTGATATCTTTTATAAATTAGAAGTAGAATTTATAGAAACAAAGTGGGTCTGAGAGCAATGACTGCTTGTTAAGGGTTTTAATTGAGTCATTATTTGTAAATGACAGATGATTCACATTCACTGCTCTGATACATAATTGATATTAAATATAGACAAACTGGTGGTAAAAACTTGAATTAAAAAGTGTAAATTTGTTGTTTCTGGTACTGGTAGATGCCCTGTTTGCAGTAAATGCATCACAAATAAACTATTTGAAATCTTCCTCTGAGAAACCACAGTTTGCGAATGGCATGGTTCTGAATATTATTAGAATAAATGAAATAATCTCCAACTGTTTTCTAAAATGAGAGTTTACCTCTACCTGTAGAATTCCTAATGTGTATGTTCTGAATTAATTTGCCCGCCAAAAGATATGATAAAGTATTTTCTAAGAACGTGTATACACTTGCAGCAGTATGACTGCGCCATTTGAGTTGCATGGACACTAGTTGATTACTGAGACTCCCCGAGGCATCAGTGCAAGTAGTGTGTATTGCAGACACCACCCACTTCCAAAGTCTCAAATGTGTGTTTCTGCTTCAGATTTGGTCAAAAAATGCTTGGTCTCTCTCTTCTCTTCTCCTCTCTCTTCTTCTTTACCTGCAGAAAACCTAAGAGTTCAATCAAGAAACCACTTGGGATGTCCCAGCCTTTTTGGTTGTTTGACCAACCGGGGAGCAGCACAGGACAACACTTCACAGAAAGCAGCATCACGCGGTATGCTTTTTACAAAAAAAAAAGAAAAGAAAAAAGAAACTACGACGACGACGGTAATATCAGCAATAAATACATCTACAGAATCAGCATCCGAATATCAGTATGCTCCAGAGTTCCTACTGTATCATTCCACAGCTGGATTCATTTATATTATGTACATAATTTATTGTTGGCAATAAGATCTACATGTTAAGAAAAGCATATCACTGATGTTATTCTACTGAACAGGGTTCTACTGTATAGTGTGATTTGTGGTTCATATGGAACAGAAGGCCAGTCTACACAGTCAGAGGCAAAAGAAAATAATATTCTGTATGATTACTGGTAATATTAGCGTGTAGATAGTTTTATTATTTATACGTGAAATTAAAAACATGGGGTAATTAAACCGAAGAGAAATGGATTTCCTCTCACTGTACATACCTTGGTTTTAAAATGGAGCTAAAGGACTTGGAAAAACTTCACGAAGTTAAGATTCTCTGCTGCCACCAGGCTTTTCAGATTAACTACGGAAGGAAGGCTGGGAATCTTCATCTTGATTTTTATGCTTAATTTATTTGGCAATCAAATTTGATGAGGGGAAGATGTGAAAATTTCTTTAATTTAAGAGGGAGAAAAAAAAAAGAGGATTCCTGTGCAGGTCTACAAGACAATGAACACACTTATAGAGTTTTAATTACATAAATGTACCCCATGGAAGTAAAAAACAAAACAAAAACAAAACATAATGTTTCTTTATTTATTCTCTACAATCGCTGTTTAAAACATATGTCTTTAAAAGAAAATAAAGTACAATTTAGAAAAATGTCTTCTGCTTAATATCATCTTATTTACAATTTAATTTCTTTTCCTTTGTCAAAACAATGCAGCTCAAAAATGACATGTCTTTCTTTTCACTTAATTTAAACAGACAGCAGAATGGGCAGCCGTGTTGATCATAGGGGCTTGTTGCCTCTCATAGGCCTGAAGAGGTACTGAGGAAAGTGGAAAACATCTGGCCCCAAGTCCCGATGCATCTGAACCTGTGACCAAACTGATCAAAACTTGCATGAAAGAAATGATAGAAATATTTTAGTGTTTATTAAATGGAGTATACAATAAGACAATGCCTGTTATGATTGGGACATAATCGCTAAGTCATCAATAATCCTCTTCGCTCCCCCGCCGATTCAGTGATGACTCCTGCATAAATATCCAGCCCAGATATGAGGACGATGAAAAGGCTGAGGTGTATGTAACCAGCTGGGGTGTGTGCAGTGAATCTGTTCGCCATTTATGTTTTGGGTTTGGCTCCGATGAGTCCAAACATGCCTGGAACCTCTTTGGCATGTTTAGTGTATGAGGAATAATTAACGCCACATAGACATAGCAGGATGAGGAGAAGTTGCCATTCTGTTGAACTGCTGCTGCAGTTTGTGGAGAAACAACTGAAAAAAGACTGTAGCTCGAGAATTTATAATTAAAAGCTGCAATGGGTAAGAAAATAAGTCAGGTGAGCAACAAGAAGACAGAAAACAGAGTAACTAATATTGCAATGAGAAAATGGCAACAGCTATGAAAAAAGGAAAATCAGGGAACCCACGATGTCGACAGACAGTTGAAATATATTGTCATTTAATGATAATGCGCTGTGTTTCAGGAGGCATATCTTGTTTGTCTTAGTTAACCTTTAGGACGCTATAAAGATGATAATGAAAGCCACCAGGTATCCAAAACACCAGAAAATTTGAGGCAAGAAACTGTATTCAAGCATGCAGCACATGCCTCGCTACCACTGAGCTGAAATATCTGATACCAAGCATGCAGGCACAAGTATCTTTAATCTTGTACCCATTTTCTAATAGGTAGTGCAACCTTGTCTTCACCTTTTATTCCAGTATATTGATTAAATTGTGCGCCCTAGAAACCAAGACATTTGCCGTGCACTGGGCAACTTTCCAGAAATGATACAGATGATATGTAGGAAAACCAGGAGTATATGCCCGTATGTTCAGAACACCTTCCAGCTAAATGAGCCAGTCAAATATAATATCATTGAGAGCTGTTCTAATAAGTAAGATTTCACAAAATGATACAATAATGAATCATTTATTTAGTTTTAAAATACTTATATACTAAAGTGATGTACAATGTACAATTTATAAATAGTGTCATAGAGATTAATAATTAGAAAAGCAAAAATACATTAAATAAAACAGGGAAAAGGAGTATATAGTTGTGGGTAAATAATAATAATTGAATAAAATAAACATATATGCTATTGTGTTTTGGTGTTGTAAATCTAAAGTTTGAGCTCAGTTTTTAAAATAAGCGACTGGACTGAATCCTGGACTGAATTTGCATTTGTTTTCAGTATTAAAGAAAATATTTTAATAGAAAAAACCCAACGAAGAGATAGAATGCAGAGAACATCAGATCAGACTCTCTCAGTATGGCTTGAAAGCACCCAAAGTCAGAGCTGCACCCTTAAAATGTGCTGGTCTACAGAGGGAGCAGCAGGTGTCAATATCCCTTGTATGTAGAAGGTGTCTGATACTGTAACAGTATCCCCATGAATAAGAGCCCTAATCTTCTTGTTTTTGCTAAGTAGAGTGCTGAAAACAGATTTTGCCTACAGCAGTTGAACAGGGACTGTGGAGAAGGAACAACAGGAGAAATAATGTCCTCAAACAACACTATATATACAGTATAAAACTTAATATATGTGAAGATTAGGGTTTAAGCAGCTTTAGCTGTATAAGGAGAGTACTGTATACATACATTTAGAAAGGCTCACTCTAGTGTAGTCCAAAATGAACAAACTAGTCTTTTCTACTAGGAATTTAAGTGTTTGAAAAATGAATCAAGTTTACACTGCTATGCCCAGGAAATAGTTGTACTCAAAAATTTTAAGTTCAACATCAGGCCCTCTCCCCACCTACTGGCCTTTAACATAAACCAAACTATCAGCCATATATTGTGCAAGCAGCTGTATGTGCTCACTGCTGGCTGAGACATCCAGGTTACACACCCATGCAAACCTCACCAACCTTAGCTTATTGGCTGATGCCAGCTCCCCATGACTTGCTGCTGCGTGTCTCAAAACCTTCCTGCATGAAGAAAATGAACTACTCTAAACCTGCAGGGTCCCATCAGATTTATCTATGTGCCAGAGTCACAGTAGGCCCAGTACTATCCTACAGTTTGTCGCATGACATTCTGATACCCGTGGAGATGCATATACAACTATTAATGCCTTTTAATTTGATTTAAAATGATTGTGGTATTCAGATTATTTCTGGCCCCATACTGCCATGATAAACATACAAAAGAGGTGTCAATTTTATTTATTTACTGTATACAGTTATCTTAATCAGTCTCTGTGGCCACAGCATAAAGATTTTGAGAGGATATCAGTATATTGTTTTACCTCCACCTCAGACCTAAACATCAAGTTATAACATCCCAGCACCAGCCACTCTCGCTCTATGTGGCACTAACCCACCTCATGGCCACGGTAGAGGCTCGTCACTTCAAATAGCCTGCCCGCCCTGCAGCTCTTTTTAACATACTACCATAATATTCACTATGGTCCTCGACCACTTGAACCTGGCTGGCTGAACGGCAACAACTGAGGCCCATCTAGACTACTTTGAATAGACGGAAAAGATAAACAAATATCATTTTCCCTCCAAGCTGACCAGCCCAACCCACACCACAGAGGGGGGGAGATTTGAGGGAAAGTGCGACACAGTTGTTAAGCCTGAGAATGTGGGCGAACCCAGGGGTTGAGTAGAAAACGCGGATTGCAGCTCATTGGAACGATCAACAAGTTGGAGTGTGTTTGATGGCGAGAACTACTTGAAATCTCCTCAGGCAGCAACGGGAAGAGGAGGTATGGCAGCATGCAGCATTGTTTCGAAAGAGTACATTACTCACAACAGCTAAGAAAGGTAAGTTGATCGCACCGTTACTTGATGGACTATGCTTTCACGCTTAAAAAAGCCTGGTGCGGGCCTCTACTACCTTTCAAACCATAGACCTCTCCTCAGGGCTGCTATTTTAGACAAGAACGAGAGCTATCCTCCCGGGAGGATTTATGCGGTTGTAAACTGAGGATAACACCTCTTCAAACGGAACTGCTAATCACTGAGCTGCGCCCCGGACCCAGCCGTTGAGACGTTAAAGTGGCTCTGCATCAAAGTTATTAGCTAATAGGCCGCATGTTTGGGGATATTTGTTTAGAACACCAAGATAAGAGGTCATAAACCACCAAGGATATAACTATTGTGCTAAATAATCAGAAATCTCATAAAGGAAAACATGGTAGTTGTTAGCATGGATAACCAATATCGTATACTACCAGGCAAGCACCGGCGCGGGCCCCCTCCCCCAAAAAGCTTTTCAAGATGAAGAAGGTCGTCCCCTGTTTTTCTCTCTGTGTAATATTCAGCGAAGGGTGATATACTCAGAGGAAAAACAGTGAGCGAAAAAGTTAAAACTGGTCCAAAGCTCCATCCCACTGAGTCAAGCCTTGTCTGTCCATGTCCGAGATCTGTCACATGGCACCACCACGGTTTACGCAAAAAGCATGACACTTAACTAAGCTTTGATGGCAACCCTAAAGTTTTGACGGAACGTGTTCGTCCCACCTTGACAAGACTGAAATTGACCAATTAAGAGATTTTAGATGATAAGAGAATTCATTTCAGGTCTGGTATCAATTAATTATTTGCATACCTCAACATCTCAAATTTGCCTCCAAGGACTTGCATATAATCCAGCAGCATGGACAGCCTTCTATCCTTCATGTCTAAGCGCAAAATGAAGAAGTATCCACTGATTTTTTATTTATTAGTTTTATAATTTTGTTCATTATAACCTCATGAGGAGTACTGGGCTTTTAAGCCTTGGGAAACGTATTATATAGTTACCTGTGGCTTTGGAGGTTTTCCAAAGTCTAAGGGTAGTCAAATGCCAGTTAGCCACTTTTAAAGTGTCCTAGGAGTTTTCCTGAAGGTGCAGCTGTGTTTTAGTTTATAAGAAAATTCGAACAAAATCAAATAAACAACGTTCGTTTATGAAACTACTAGCGTACGTTAAAACAAAACAATAAGGATTGTTTGTTTAACAGTGAAGGCCTAATAAATGTAAGAATAACTCTCTCAAACAGCTCATGTGATCAAAGTTCCGCGTTGTTCACTGGTTTGGCAGTCTTCTCTCCCAGCCTGTTGTTATCTGGCTGCTGCTCCAGCTGTAGACCAGTGGAAGAAAGTCTGGCTGGCAGTCTCGTTACAAAAAGAATAACCAAATGGCAGCCAAAAAACTGTGGCAGCAGCCAAAACTGACACACTGAAGAGGAAGCCTCCTAGGTTCTGTTTTAAAAAGGGCAGAAGAAACAATGGAAGATGCTTTGAACTAAAATGCGGGAAGTGAGGATTTCATATTTGATGATGCCAAGCTTAAAAGCATATAGAATTGTTGTGTATAACTTATTTGGGTGAAATGGGAAAAAAGAGAAACCGTGGTGGTGGGAAGAACTGCTTAGAATGGAATGATGTAGAACAGCGGGAGTACAGAGGCATAGAAAGAAACTGAAGGAGTATTAGAAGAATATTTTAACTTATGTGGGTAGAAACAAACTTTAAGTACATGTTAGGGATAGAATCTGTTGAATACAGAAGAAGTGGAGCCATGGAGCAGTTTCAAAAGCACACAATCTGAAACGCGCATACTGAA
>BRZM01004174.1:56680-79103 GCA_033238685.1 Lates japonicus
CTTGCTTTCATGCTCGTGTCATGGAATCTGAACAAGAAATATTGTTTTTCAATAATTCTGGGCACAGTGGACATCCTCTGCTTTTAGTTACCATTGTATTTAGTCTGCTTCTGTACTGTCCTTTGTTCGTACATCAGGTTGTCTGCTTGTATACATTGTAGAGGCCGTTAGTAGTGATGTGCTCGAGTGATTTAATGGGGTCAGAAGACACAGATTGGCCCCTGCTGTCGTTGTTTTATCAATTATAAGCTGTTTTAAGCAAACCTGGAGTAAATTACAGTGTTGCAGAGAAGAAAGATATGGGATGATTTCAGACACGTTGCGCGCAATGGACCAATCACAATTAGCAATTAACTGCCCACAACATGACAGCTGTCTGGGTTTTGTGCGGATATTTGGAGCATCACTTATCCAGAGAAACTATCTTTTTTAAAAAGTATGTATTAGCAGGGGAAAGACGGTAATTCGATCATATTCATCAGTTAATGTGTTTTCACCTAATGGGAGCGGCCTGAGCATCATCACCTCATGCCCAAACCTGGCGACCAAGCCTCCAGGGCCCTCCCTAGTGTGTCAGGAGAGGTCAAAGTGAACATGTGAATGTCCTGGCCAGGAGGAGAACCATGGGCAGGCGGTAATCACAGAAATACTAACAAAGGTGAAACAAAATGAAAACATGTTTAACATCACAATACTGAATGATTACAGCGTTTCGAACCCTCTACTACAGCCTGTTTGTCTCTGTTGGCGATCTTAGCAACGATTTTTCCGTCAGCTAACAAAAAATAGGTTTGTCAAAATAGTCAGGAATATTTCCCATAACTCATTGTTGATTTGATGGGTAATTCAAAGTTCATACTAATAATATGAATAGTTCAACTCAAATTCTTCACAGCTAAAACTTTCACTTAAAATTTTAGGCCACCCAGATCACAATATCATCTCATACTTTGGCTCATTTAACCAGAGACTCTGTGATGGCGCGGTGGAGCATTACACTAATAATGTAATACATTTTTATTATTAAGAATATGATGCAATGGCTAGTTCCACCAAAATAGTGTTTTGATCAATAGTTTGGTATATATGCTGTAATGGGGCCGTGTGCACAGTAATTCAAATCAGTTGTCAAAGACATCTCTCCTGCCACATTTGTTTTGGCTGTCCTGTCACTGAGCTGCCACAAAAGAGCCTGACTGTGGGCAGTGGCACAGTGTTGGCTTGAGTCCGGTGGCCCGCCTCAGGGCTCACGTGTCTGCTGGAATGATGACTGAAGGAACTACTGACCTCCTTGCCTCGGCTGCCTGTCCATGCCTGTATATTTTGGGTCCAGCCCTGTTTCCGCTGTTGACTGTAAACCTTAAGAAAACGGATTTGATAGTGTCGTTGTCGCTGGCTGCGTCGACCAGCTCTGGGTTTTAGAAAGAGGTTCAAGAGCTTGAACAATGTCAGAGAAGAAGTGGAAAAGAAAGAAAAGTGGAGTCGGAAGAGTTTAACTGTGCATTAAGAACTTCCACCACAGACAGTTACAGTCTAGCAACAAAGCTGGGGAGTTTACTCTGAAAGTTTGTGTATCTAAGTACAAGCAAGTAATGAATGTGGTGGTGGGACGTTGTATGAGTGATTAGACATATTTTGTTTGTAAATGTTTTTCTTTACAGAAGATGGTGGGATAGGAGTTTCATTTTTCTGGAGAAGGGGAAGAGCCTTGTGTCTGATGCCACATCATGCCTGGGACAGCATGCCGAGTGGGAGCAGCTGTTTGTCGGTTACTCGTTAAAGGTGTTCAAGTGCTGAAGCTGACCAGACACACTACTGCCTGAATGGTCGCAGAGCTCCCAGCAAGCCGAGATAAGGGTGTGTGTGTGTTTATTTCTTTTGTAACAAATTACTTAATTATAAATTTTGATAGTCCTGTTTATAAAGAAAAAAAATCACTGTTTAATTTTTCTTCTGGGTTTGATCATTTTCCCCCATACCTTTCAGGTTCTGATCTTATTGATCCACACCTGTCTATATCTACCTCTTTTTGCCCTGAACCTTACTGCGACTCATAAGTTTCAGCCACAAGAACTGGTTTGCGATTCCTGATCTTTGCTCAAATCCAGCTCAAAGTTGATCCGATGTGACATTTACCGTAAAAAATTGTTCGCAGCCTGAAAGCAGAAGTTGACAAAACAGATGCGACTCAAGGTCACCGCCTTTATCCTGGGTTTTCATTTTGCTTACAGCCTTCATCGGTTTGGTTACCACGCCCACACCTTTCACCTGTCATGTTTATTTTAGCCCTTTTGTTCGACCGTAACGCTAATCTGCATAACTGTATCAGTCTCACCATAGTTGTTTGCCGTCCATTTTAAGTACTCTTTTCTGTCTCTGTCACAGGAGGGTGCCTCTATTCTTATGTTTTCCATAAATCCTAGCCATCAGCAATAATACAATGCCAGAAATATCCCAGATATGAATCTAGAATTGAGCACAAACTAGAGGTCTGCAACCGAGCAAGATCACTGATATGAAGAGAATAAAAATGACCAAAGATTAACCTAATGAAAAAAGTCTTTAAGCAATCTATACATATAATATGTTGATATCTGCAGCCTCTTTGAATGGTCCTTATGCTGAAGAGTTCAAACTTCGTTCCATCAGCGGTAAACTTGCTCCTCAGTGGAGAGAATATTTATTCTTTTTCTCTTTGACAGTGGGAGGCCTTTGGGCGATATTCAGACAACACCCACAATTTATGAAAGGTATGTGAAGCTGGCCTTACCACCTCAAGACCCAGTACAGGGTTGGACAAATAATTAATGCAGAATTTGAGGTTCAGCAGAAGTGTGAGGAGGTGCTGGTGGTGATTTGGCAATACAGAGTTGTGTTTCAGTCAGTGCAGACTCTTTAAAACATTGCAGTTGGATTCTTGACATTTTATCCTGTTACATATATGCATCAGTTATACTGATGTGTTATCGCCTCAGATGGATCAACATAAAGTGCTGGATCTACCGGAACCATGCGGCAGAACACATGATTAATGGGGAGCATCTGGAGATTGAAAAGGAGGACAGGAGAACCGATCTATCAGGCAGCTATAAGCTCTGTTACTACTCTAAAACCAAAACATACGGCTATTCATGTTATTTCCCAGTGGTCTTTTTCATCTGTTTTCTATGTGTACTGGGAATAAATCAAAATGATGGTTTCTGCTACTGCAACTCACTTCGCAGCTCAGCAATATTGGGCGGTGGGTGGATCACAGCTCAAGAGTGCAACTGAAGACTCTGCCTGGCTGGAGTTACTTGGAAACTGTCACACTGTCTTGAAGTCATTAAAGTATTGATTTAATTGTTTTTTTTTTTTTTTTAAGTGGAGATTGTATTATATTTTCTGTGTTTTAAATAAAACAATTGTCATAGTTTTATTCATTCATTTGAATGCTTTAACTCACAAATGTGGTTAATGGAAACAACAACTATTTAGAGGCACATAAATATAAACTACAAACTTTGCAAGGTTGCAAACAGTAACATAAGTATTTTCATTATGAATACAGTTCAGTGTATAAAATATGATAAAACAGTGGTGTACTCATTGTTATTCTCTGAACCCCATACTCAGTACTTCATTGTATCTTCAAATTTTAAGTTTACTGTCAAAACTGACAAACCTTAAATATTCACATGTGAGCATTTGATACTAGGATATTTTGGTAAATAGAAATAAAACCATGAAAAATTATTGGTTGATCAATTAATCAACAAATTTAAGCTCTGATACTGGTTCTGGCTTCACCAATGACTGGGAAATAATGTCATGTACAGTTGGGGGTCAATTTTGATCTGAACCCCATAAAGAAGTTGATCTGGTCATTGATACTGAGTCAAAATTGGCAGAAATAAGTTTTTTTTTTTTTAATGAAATAAGTTAGCTTTGACAACATGACGAGACAAGCCAAAAAATAATGAAAAATCAAAATTGAGATAGTAGTAATTTCTTTAATTACATAAATATTTATCCATCATGTAATTTATTTATCACTAACACATTCCTGGTCATCTGGTGAAAAATGACATTTGACTGAATGTATGCTAGCTGTTACTTAAAACTTGAGTGTGGTGGGTTTCACTGGTCATCTGTGGTGGTTCGTGTACACAGAACTAGATGAACTTGAGGGCGCAGGAGGCGTTAGCACCTCTAGTCTGAACCAAGGGCATAGCTGCATTGGGCAGACGGCAAAATAAGCTGGCGTCTGCTGGCAACATAGCTCTGAACCTCAGGCTGTGAAGATAAAAGAGAGAACTGGATCCGCCATCACGGATTTCTTGTGGGATAAACGTACGGGCCTCGCTGCTAAAGCAGTATGTATACATGAACCGTTTCGCGTCGTTGAACGAGCCGCATTCCGATCAAACGGTTAGCACGGCGGCTAGCGTAGGTAGGTGTTTAGCTGGTGAACGTAGCTAAACTAAGATGGCGGTCAAATTATTTACATTAGCTAATGTTGCTACCAGAGCATGCTAACTCCCAGTACACGTCCTTGTTGGCCAGTTAGTTCCTTTGGTTCATTTAGATATATTGCTGCCGTTGGATGTCGTGTTTGAAAACGAACACATATTTATAGTACTTTATGTTCAAGTGCGTGAGTAAAATTAACAACGTTAGCAACAGCGTTACTAAACGCGGTATTGCACCGTTTTTCATGGTATGAAAAAGCATAAGCGACGCCTGCCAAAGTGTTAACATCAGTGATTATCGCTGATATGAATCTGGTTTCATTAACGCTTGGCTCGGTGATGGCATAATGTTACCAATTACTAATGAGTTCCAAGTCAGTGTGTTTGTTGTTTACAGTCATATGAAGCCCTACTGCATTTACGCCAGACAGTGGTAGGTTGTTGCCTAGTTAAACAGGATATACCACAGTTGTTAAAAGCGTTGATCACTATTCCGTCGTTTCACACATATCTCAGACACACCTCAACGGTTGTCTGTGTCGCTGCAACTATTTTTGCACAGATTTGAGCTGCATGCTTCCTCTCACTGCACGTTAAAGGACGGCAGTGTGTGTCTGTGGTTTGCTGTATAGGTATGGTTGGGCCCTCTCAACACAAGCACGTTTCTTACGCCTATGTTTACTATACTGTTGTAGTCAGTCAGAATTTGACTGTATCTTGCTCCTATGATTATTAACTCAACAAGCATTTCATTAATTTAAAAGACATTTAGCGCTGTCTTGTCTTCTTGTTTGTTAACACAGAATTATATTTTTGTATGTCCTTCTAACAATCCGTTAGATGCCTCACACAAGACAGTACTCGTCTTCGGGACGAACAGTCGGCTTAGCTACCAGGACGCTACAGGGCAGAAGACAGAGAAGTGAAGACACCCGGCTGAAAGATCGCCACCTACTCATCCAGCAGTGACAGAGACAGAGACAGAAAGGGCGGGGACACAGACGAGGAAGAGGCTATATGTACGCCAGAGGTATGTTTGTATCTATGGATTAGATTTGTTTGGTTTGTTGCACTGAAAATGAATTTTATAGTACAACTTTTCAGATCTTTTAAGTTTGTTTAGGTGTCGTTCTGTAGGTTTTAACGCTGGCTTCATCACTCTGTTCAGTCATTAGCTATGACAATCGTTCAGCGGAGCGCGGCCATTTGACCGAAGATACTGCGAGGATAAAGAGCGGCATGGATCGAGCCGAGATCGAGACCGTGACAGAGACGAGGGCCATGGGTGACTGAAAGTTACTATGCCGACTTCTCCCCAAATATACGACTACCGTGGCAGGCGTGAGAGGGCGTGAGCAGGATGGTCATTACAGGCGGAAAGGCAGCGAAACAGCACAACCAGGCGTGGGGCAGGTCCTATAGCCATCCTCTCGGTGGGTACAGCCATACCTGAGACTGTGTCTTAACTCTCCTCATCTCTCTCTTTCCATCTCTGTCTCTTTCACTCAGCTCTTTCTGTCTCTGTCTTTTTCCTAACCATTTCTTCTTAGCAGCCCTAGTTTGGTAAGTAGTACAATCTTTATGGTTGTTTTCGTTTTTGTCAGGGATTTTGTTTTAACTTTTTTTTTGCTTAAGTGGGTTTTGTTGAAATTGTGGCATTTTCTTTTTGTGAGCATTTTTCATTTTATGCAGACACTTTTCATTGGTTATTAATGATAACCACCTAATTCTTGCTGCTCTTCAGATACACAGCCACCATTGATTTCTTCTTAACTGCAACTTAAATTACATAATTATGTATCTGTGGCCTTACCTTACCTCTTGTGTTGGAAAGGCTTAAATGCCTGTGGTAGCATTTGGTGACCTTGAACTTTAGTGCAAAGACTGAAGAAAGTGAAAATGTTCTACCAAACATCATGCTAAATTCAGATTTAAATTGAACATGGTTTGGTTGTTAGAATTCACTGGCATTTAAGAATTTCATAGATTTGCTAAAATGCCTTTTTACTGGCCACACATGTATTAAGTAGTATAAGTAGAGCAAGGGGTTGAATTTAATGTAGAATACATGTTGAGGTTATCTCTATATGTCTCCTGTTTGATTACATATGGTCCTCTCAGTTTATTTTCCATCTTGTTTAAACTGAAAAGACAGCCTGATAAGTTTTGAATTAGTTATTTTACTGTCTTAATTAGTTTTTGCGTTGATGAATGGATTTGCCAGTTGCTTCCTTGTTTGTAAGCAGCTGTGGTTTAAAGAGTAGAGGGGGGAGAGGAGCAGAGGACAACATGTGATCTTTGACTTATTCCCTTGCACTATATCCCTATCGTTATATATTTCCTTCACGTGGTGTCATGCGTGAATCGCCCCATGACCACCAAACCCACCTACAACCACAACTACATCAACTACCGCCAATACCACCCTCCTCCTCCCTCCTCGTCTACCTGTGCCGCCTGACGCTGTGGCTGCGGCTGCCCCTGAAATCCCCCTGTTCCCTTTGGTCGTGTCGTGACCTGCTGATGGCGGTTTGGGTGTGAAAACAGCGGAGCGACAGCCGGACGCGGGCACTGAGTGTGAGGGACGACGAGGAAGGGCACCTGATCTGTCGGAGTGGGGACGTCCTGCAAGAGAGATGTACTCACTGCCACTACTCTATCGTAACCCTTCTCCATATGAGTATTAAAGCATAGAGCATTTACATGACATGGGAGTGCCTGATGATGATGATGCCTTGCTAGAATGCTCTTCGCTCTAGCTGAAATAGCAGGGTGGATTGCAAGAATGTTGAAGATTTTAGGAGGGACTTTAGATACTTTCTCTGTTTTGTTCTAGGATTTTAAGCTGTGGAGCATTTTCTATGTTTCACAGGTTATTTGACTTCCCTAAACATAGATCCTATTTGCAGCTGTTTGTCTCTGTTGTGTTTTAGATTAAAACTCAGTTACACTTTTAAATCTGTAACTTCAGCTAGCTATTTTCCACCACGAGGGTTTCAGGAATTTTGTTAATTTGTTTTTAGTCAACATCTAACATGCACATCACCTATTCCTAGCCTTTCTTATAGTACAACTGATATAGACAGTACATTTATACTAACACTTTTGTTATTTTCAAGGTCATGCATTGTTAAGTAAAAATACTAATAATTTTTCCAGTTTTACACACACGCCCCGTGTCCTTTTGGACAAAGACAGACACATCTTGAAAGGATGTGCCCTCATTTTCGATGGCTGCAAATTGGTCATCAAACGAAGGGAGCGCTTTACATTTGCCCCCCTCATCATAGAGCAATGCATCTGATTATCATAGATACCTCAAAGTGTTTCAAGCCTGCCAGATTGAATAGGCAGCCATTTGAAAAGGGGATGGGCGCTAGCATGGATACGCCTGTCTACACTTTTGCATTATGTATTCCTGCTTAAGTCCACATGTTTAATGCTCCTGTTCTTTCTTTCCCTGCTCTCCCTTTCTCCTCCTTTTCTCTCTGTGTTGTGTTGCAGATGAGATTGTCAGCACTTTGGGGGAAGGCACCTTTGGGAGGGTGATGCAGTGCATTGACCATCGCAGGTGTGTGTGTGTGTGTGTGTGTGTGTTTGTGTATGTCAATTTAAGATGAAAAACAACAGCTGTCAGCCTCTGGGGTCCTATTTCCAAGACCCCCAGTAGGGAATATTTACTCACAGTGCTTGATTTTCTTTAGAAGCAAATGTTTTTGTGTTGTGCTTGTCAGGAGTTAGAGTTGAGCAGAATGAGATGGGGAAGTAGTAGATAGTAATATTTAACATCCGCATTTAATGAAGTTTACCACTATTGTTTAGTGTTTCCAGTGGCTGTTTATTTAAAAGGTACTCTGTCAGATTTACCCCAGTTTATTTCTGCTACCTTTGTTGATTTCATGGCACAGTTTACTACAGGCAAATTCTAGGCTAATGTCTTTTCACTAGCTGGAGCTAGTGACCTCCCTTTTTTGTCCTCAAATAAATAACATGTAGATTAGAGACTTTTCTAGCATAGTATAAACTATTAACTCCTACGTTTTAACTGTAAAGTCAAACAAATCATAACACGTTGGTGCCTGAAATTCAGTGTAACAGTCAGGCCCTTTTCGGGGAACTACATCTCCTTCTCAGAGTGAAGTTTACAAACAAATGTGGTGTCTGGTTTGTGTTTAATTACCTCTTGTGTTTACAGGGGAGGAGCCCATGTTGCCCTGAAAATAATCAAAAACGTGGAGAAGTACAAGGAAGCAGCTCGTCTGGAGATCAACGTATTGGAGAAGATCAATGAGAAGGACCCTGATAACAAATTGTGAGTTTTTAATAAGTGCTGTTGTGCTGCAATTAAATGAACTTAATTCATTAGTAACACTGCTTTCACCAACACCATTTTCCTTACTTGAGCTGAGCTGACAGGACATACCACTGACCAATATAACTTTGCTCATGTCAGTAGGATCATCCTTCTCTGTAACCTTTTTAAGATTTGCCTAGAAATGTTGTGCAGTCTCTGTCAGACTGTTGTATCAGGCATAAATTATTCACTACATCAAACCTCTTGTATCCTATTTGCTTTGCAGTTTGTGTGTACAGATGTACGACTGGTTCGACTACCACGGTCACATGTGTATCTCCTTTGAGCTGCTAGCTCTTAGCACCTTCGACTTTCTAAAAGAAAACAACTACCTGCCCTACTCAATTGGTCAGGTCAGACACATGGCCTACCAAATCTGTCTCGCTGTAAAGTGTAAGTTTTTTAATGTCCTCTGTTTGATTTTTAGAACATATAACATTTAGAACTTATTTTATTAGGAAAATGAAAACTGCAGAAATATCAAAACAACCAACAGAACATGTTCAGCAAATACACTCTGACTCACTCCTAGAACTTAAAGTTTGAAGTTGTTTTCCAACAAACACACCCATTGACGTCTTGACATCAGTTGCATACATGTGGAGTGAGTGGAGTAAAAGCAGCTGTTGTTTGTGCCTTTAACCACATGAGGGCATTATGGCTCTAAAGTGGACTGTGATTCTTACTAGGCTTCTTAAGAGATAATAATGCTGTATAAATCCTGGCCAGGACCATTAGGTTGTTCAGTTTACTGTTTCACAAGTCAGTATCTGGATGGATTCTATTCTTTTTATTATTCTTAATGTTGTTCCTAAGGTTATTTATTGGTTTAGTTTTAGTAAACACTATTATCATCTATTATGTTGTAATAATATATTCGATCTAACCTGAGAGGAATTAAAATCAGCATACTGAATGTTTAGAAGATGTATTGAATAATGTAGCTTCCTGTCAAATGTGAAAGACTAAATATGCAATGTTTTTTCTCCACAGTTCTCCATGACAATAAGCTGACACACACAGACCTAAAGCCTGAGAACATTCTGTTTGTCAACTCAGACTTCACACAATGTCCTACAATGTAGAGAAGGTAAGAGGTGGTAAAAAGGGCTCATGAATAAATATGACATACCTGCTGCTGTAGCTAGTAACTGTTGCACATCTACTACTGCAAAAAAGCTTGCATAAGACTTTGTAAGAGAGTCAGTTTAAGTTAAGTTGTTCTGAGAAATACTTGTGTTGCCTGTCTTGCAGAAACGTGAAGAACGGACGGTTAAGAGCACAGCAGTACGTGTAGTGGACTTTGGCAGCGCCACTTTTGACCATGAGCACCACAGCACCATTGTATCCACACGGCATTACCGTGCCCCTGAGGTTATACTAGGTGAGAGTTACTGTAAGCTGTTGGCCATGAATTCATTGAAAACACCAATTCTCAGAAAGTCCTGTATGATTACTTCCACAAATCACAAGTCCAATCAAAACAAGGAACATATATTCAATGGGGAAATCAGTTTGCAGATGAGCAGATGTGCCTGTTTCAGTTGACACAACTCAACTGTTCACACTTAACTCTATAGCTCAAGGTTTTACCTGGAAGTTCCTGTAGAAACTGGTTTTGTCCAAATAGTTGACACAAGCACAGCTCAGCATTCCTGCTCGAATTACTCTGATGAAAAGAATTTTAAGGTTCTTTATTCTGCAGGAAATAAGGTGTCAGCAAGTCTTAACCCAAGCCTGGAGTTCTCACCATATGTGATACATTTTTATTAGTATTTGTAAGTATTCATTGTGTGTTTTTGTCCTTCAGAGCTGGGCTGGAGCCACCCCTGTGATGTGTGGAGCATTGGCTGTATCCTGTTCGAGTACTACCTGGGCTTCACCTTGTTTCAGGTAAAACAGCAACCTACTGCTGCCAGCAGGTTGCCACCAATACCATAGTTAATAAACAATAAATAAGGACTGGCATCCCACTCTGAAATACTTTATAAATGTGGCCCTATATTTTGCCAAACACACAAATATAATATATGACACGTGTAGCAGCAATTAGTTGATCCAGTTGTTAACCTGGTAGGAATTAACCCTTGGCGCCACTTGTGAGCTCTGACTGTATGTAGCAGGAGAATCAGCAGCAGATAAACCCCGATTATCTTCTGAATCAGTCTCCCTTTCTGTCTTGTCCTCTTTGCTGCTGAATCAAGATTGTCTAACTCACACTTCTTTCAGACTCATGACAACAGGGAGCATTTGGCCATGATGGAGAGAATCCTGGGACCAGTGCCCTCTAGGATGATTCGTAAGACGAGGTGAGAGAACATAAAAACCCACCAAAGTGGTTCACCTTCTATGTTGAAATCAACATGTACACAGTCGGACAGTGCTCACACTGATGTCCATACTCTCTCAGGAAACAGAAGTACTTCTATCGTGGCCGTCTGGACTGGGACGAGAGCTCCTCAGCGGGGAAATATGTCAGAGAAAACTGCAAACCTCTGCGGGTAAGAGGAGGAGATGTGCAGAGGGAAAGGAACACACTAAAAGAGTGTCTTTGTTTTATACTACTGCTCTTCTACCGACAGTCACTAAATATTCCCTGTCATCTCTTTTGTTTTCTTCTCTGTCTTTCCATCAGCGGTATCTGCTCTCGGAGGCGGAGGAGCACCACCAGTTGTTTGACCTCATTGAAAGCATGTTGGAATATGAGCCCTCTAAGAGGCTGGCGCTGGCTGACTCCCTCAAACACCCTTTCTTTGAGAATGGTGGCATTGGTGAGGCAGCGGGCAGCAAGAACTGGGAGGGCAACCGAGACATCAGCCGGTGACCCACGAGCCTCCAAAGACTGAATGACAGAGGAGATCAAGTCTTTTATATGTGAACAGGTGAACTGTTGAATTAATAGGGGCTTCGGACGTTTTCTGTCGTTTTTCTTTGAAGCATGGACACCTTAATGTCTCGCTCCTCCATCCCGTCCCTCTGATGTCCACCTCTGCAGCCACAAGAGGCATGTGTTTTCGTTTTTTTCAGCAGCAGAGAGACCAAAATAACCCACAAAAGACTGGAAACGAGTCAAGATGGATTTTTTGTAGGGGTCACAGCCTCAGTAGAGGACAAAAATCTTAAATGGAAGATTATTTGTACCCAAAGTAGCCCTCTATGCAGCTCCTGTCTTCCTTTTGACTTCTGAACCACCTTTTTCCCTTCCGTCCGTCATATAATTTTCATCAGCATGTGAAGAAAATAATTCACCCCACTTAGGAAATAAGCACTACTGCACTCAGTCATTAAAAAAACTGTTACGGAGAAGAAATGTCTTCTGATTCTGAAGTCTAAGGAAAGGGTAAAAAGGAGATAGAGCTGTATATGCAGCGCAGGTCCTCACCTGCATAATTCTAAACATAGAGACACACAGGATATTCAATTATGCTAGCAACAAATCCGCTAAAGTGAATATCAAATTTCCCTTGCAAGAATCTCTAGCAGTTGTGTTCTAAGCTTTTATTATCGTTGTTAAGTGTGAGCACTTGTACCGTGTATATAATTTTTCATGTAAGTCTTTTTTGCAGAAGGGGTGCGAGTTCCGCCCCTGCATGTACACTGTAGCCCTTAATCTCCAGTCATTAGGCCTCTTATTCGCCAATGAGATAATAATGGTGATGGACACTCCACACACACAGGCCTCTGTAGCCTGTCTTATTGATAGATATGTCTGTTTGTTACTGTATGCAATGCTTTCTGGGTGTGAGGTGTGTGTGAGTGGAGTGTGTGGGTGTGTATAGAGGTGTGGATGGAGCGGTGACACTTCTATGTCAATGTTTGCTCAGAGACGTCTTAGTAGTTCAGCATTAGTCATGGGAACATTCTTCATACAACAAAAACAAACTGCCTTTTTTCATGTGTGATATGGTCAGACCTGAAGTCTCTCCATTGAGGTTAAGCACACAGCTCCTGGTGGTAGCCAATGAGCCACTCAACAAACTCCTGCCGACGTATTTATTTTGAGTTCCAGTAGGTCATAGTCCCCACCCCCACACCTGTAAATGACTTGTTTTTTTGTATGAAATTAAAGCGTATAAAACTGTATATATGTATGATTGTGTAGAATTAAAGTTAAGTCCTCCTTGCCAGAGGCTTATGGTGCTCTCAGTATCAGTTTGGGCCCCTGGTAGCTTAAAGGAGGCGTTCTGTCTTTAAATACCACCACTGTGTCTGAGTCCATCTCTAACCTCACTGACTAGTACCACTGTCAGATGATTTACTACTTTAAGATCAAGGGGGTGGCTGAAATATGTGTGAGCAACAAGGAGAATCCTGTGTCTAAATGTCTTCTGCAGGTCCCAAAAATTATATGTGAATGGAACATTTATGTGTATTTGCAGCTCAAACATGTATGTGTAACGCCGTTAGGATACCCCACATCTAGTTCTTTGAAACAACTAGATGCTTATTTTGTTTTTACAGTCGGGCCACAGTACTTAGACCTCAGACCTTCAAGCCAGTTACTGTTGTTTTAAGTAGCTCAAAGAATCTTTCAGTCACCAGTGCAAAGCTTGCAGGGGCCCTGAAGCTAATCTTGATCATTCCAAAATAAAACCACTCTTGACCCTAGGTAACTTTTGTTCAAAACTAATCCCTATTTCATCTCCTTCCAAACCTGAGCTCAGCTGTTGCCCTGTCCGAAGATAGACATGGGGGAAGATCTGCTGCAACAGGTGAATGGATGCTCTGTCATGAAAGCTTCCCCATCTGTCGGTAACATGCCGGTCTATTTTATTAACCTCACTCACGGTCTGTACTCCTTCTCCCTTCACCTTTGAGCCAATCATGGATAGATCATTCTGTTGGAAGAAGGTAGTGGGTCAGGTGTAGAGCCTCCTCATACTATACCAGTTAATATATAGAACACAGTCCGTCACAGAGCTCAATATGCCTCGACTGTTTAAAACTGTTTACTGTTCAGTTCAGCCACTCAGATGAGTTGTTAAAACAATCTTAGGTTTAATCCCTCCCTGTCAGAGAAGTAGAAATCAAAGTATAAGAGAAATGTAAGACAACAGTACATATGAAATAATAGGATGATGCTGTTAGACTGAAAAAGCCATCAACTTACAGCTAGTTCTCTGTGCCCTTTGTCGATTTGAAACACAGAGTTGTAGGTAGAAATATCAGATATTTGAAGCATCAGAATTAATTGGCTGGAGGGCCTGAAAGTTATTTCTCTGAAGACCTGGACTCAGTTCTGAGTTCACTGAGTGAATGAATCAATGAATGAAATGAGTCATTCAGCTCTGTGACTCAGGTGCTTAATGCCCGCCGTGCTGACGGGGTGTCCTCTTCACGTCATAGAAGCATCACCCTCCACCACCTGTCCACGCTCCATCTGTCGCCTCCTCCGACACTGTATCACCAAAATGATCTCATCAGCTGTTACTCAAACTCAACAGGCCAGGTGTCTGCTACCGAAATTAAGAATGAATTAGAACTAACCACGTTTCATCTATTTTAACCCTGTGCTTTTGCCGCACGACCGATGTGCCGCCAGTGGTCAACAAACAAGCGTTGTTTTCCCCGAGCAGGTTTGCTTGAGCTGTTTGTTGAGTTAACGAGACAACCACTCACGCCTTCAGTTAATCCCGTTTAAGCGATCATGGAGGTCACCGCCCAACCTCCATAAGAGCAGACAGAGCAGAGGTGTACAACGAAAGCTGAAGCACAGGAAGTACGTCATTACGGATTCCCCTGGGCGTCACCTGCTTTTGACAAACCATTCTAGCAGCCGATTGTGTGTTCACAGGAGATAATACATGCAGAGTCCATTATTTTTAAGCATATATATATTACACAGTTAATTTGGCATTTTACAGTAGTTTAGGTTGATAGTACCGGGGCTGGTTCTAGGCAGGCATATGTGAAGGGGCAGTCAGAAATGTGAAGACAGCATCATTGGTACACTTCATGCAGCAGCAACAATTTTTCCGGTTGGAGTATTTTACACACATTTTGTGGAGGGCATTTTTGCCTATGACGGTGTTTTCTCCATGGAACTGGGTTATTAGCTATGTATCCAACCCCCAACCTGGAGAAGTGGATTACACTTTGTTAGGCCTCTGCCCTTCCACCTGTCCAGCTTGGGTGTCCAACCTGAAGACTAAGCTTCTGCTGGAATAGCTCCTGAGGCACGCAAACCCCCTGACCATGATAAAGTGGCAATCCCTCAGGGTGAAAGCTGAAAAATAAAGATGAAAAATAAAATAACATAAAAGATCCATCATCCAGATTTTAACAATTAACACCATAACATACAGTTTCTCAGTTGGATGAGCCTAATTTTAAAAATTTCCCAGTGTTTACAAAACTAAAAGTTAGTCTTATATCTAAAAAAATTACCAAGCCTTTTCTCAAACTTTTCAAAGTAATGTATAACACCTTTGTGCTTCTGTGGCTGAGAAATTGTTGAGTTGCAGTGCTCCAATTCACATATACAATAAAAATAAATTACATAAAATAAAGTAATAACAAAATAATAATAATAGTAATAATATAACCCCCAGTCCTAAACTATAAAGATAAAGAAATATAAAAACATACCCCATCAGTAATAAAACAATATGTACATATTTAGTGTTTATGTGCTATTTACATTTGTACAGCTAGTTACAGTGGAGGCAGTGTCTTGTGTAGAATTAAAGGTAAAACTGAATAAGTGACTCAAAGTCGAGTCTTCATTCTCACACCGTATATTTTGAATTTGGGGTTTAGTGTTGCATTTATCATTCACCTGACAGCCTTTGTTCTCGAAGGTTTTTTTTTTTTTATTAGCCTCGTAAGGATTTACTGATATGACACTGTAGACGACTGCCACCAGTTTTCTTCATGGTGTTTTAAATTTGTAAGTATTAGTAAATATAGTTTATGCGTAAATATAGTTTATGTGATCTGTGTAGTGTCTTATCATTTCATATATATGGTGACTTAAACCTGTCATCCGTACACATTTATTTATTTATTCAAGGCTTTAACTGTCTCTGTGTGGTAAATCCACATCATGTAGAAGATCACGGATGGAACTGGTCGTGGTGATGAAGCGGCACCTGCAGTATCTCCACCTGAAGTTCCCTCCGTGGCCCACAGGTGCCAGTGAAGGACTGTTAAATAAATCGAGTAATAATGCATAGATAGATAGACCCTTAAACCCAATATCAGGGGCAATGAAGCTGCTGTAACTAACTACAGAATACATATATGTTACAGGAGCATGCTCATTAGCTTGGCTAATTACAAATTAAATGTGGCTCATGTCCAGTTTGTCAGGCAACAGTCATAAAATAAAGAGTATCATCTTCAGATTTCATGCACTGATAATGCGCCTGATGCATGGCTGTACGCCAGATCTTATAATATATCTAAGGCTTCTCTCCGTCTTTACGGTGGTGTATTTTAAGACCAATCAGAGGCAGTTTGCCAGGCGGATCAGAATGGCCCGGCCAATCAGCGTTTATCTGCCAATGTTAGCTGACGTATGTCGTCATTGGCTGCGACGTGTCTCCTCATTGGCCATGGCCTTCGGGGAGGGGCGCAGAGAGGCGGAGAAACGGAAGTCGGGAAACACATTTAAACTAAGTTTGAACCACCGCCTCTGTTTGCTACTACTGTGAAAAAACGCCCTTACCGACGAAGCATGCATGCTAAAACAAACTCTGGCGCTGCTTTTTGTCGTTAGTGAAGAGGCCTGGATTCTAAAACAAACTCTGGAGCTGCTTTTTTGTCGAACACGAGTGAGACTGGACCCTGAGCACACCTGCGGCGCGAAGGTAAGGCAAACAGTTAGCGGCTAGCGTTAGCGTTATCAAAGACCTTTAGCATTAGCAGTAGCATTACCATGTAATGATATCGTTTAATTCCGTTTTCAGTCTTTAAGTTGCGTGGGTAAGAGTGTGTTTGTGGTTCTGTGACTGAGGCGTCCCTGATGTGGGTTGTGGACCCCCCAACGTGGATGTATGAAAACACAGTGGGCTCTTGCTAATCTGTACCTGCTACCTGCTATGTTACACCTGGGTGTTAGCATTAGCAATAGTGGCAAACATTGGCATTAAAGTCGTGCGTTAGCATTAGCCTTATCTTTTAATGATCCTTCGGGGCGTTTTCCTGTTTGGCCTCGTTTTATATGCGAGGATTAAAGTGTGTTTGTGTTTCTGTGACTAAAGCGTCCCTCACATGAGTTGTGGAGGGTGGTAACTGTTTAGTAGTCAGTTTGTCTGTTTACAACTCCGCTTGCATCTCTTTACAATTACTCTGCAGACATTTTACGGCTTTTTGTAATTTTGTGCTCCATCTTGTTCATTTTAAGTCAGTTTTTTGGCAGATTATTATGTCGATTTGATCATTTTGTCTGTTTGTGGTGGTATTGCATCGTTTTACGTCTCTAGCTGGCTGTTTTACATCCGCATATAGTCAGTTTCTATGTGGTTGTTTTGCATCTTATTGTGTCTTTGTAGTTCTGTGTCTATTCCAGGTTATTTAATGTTTCTTTGTGGTCATTATGTGTTTCATTGTGGCAGTTAAACATCTCATTATCATCATTTAGTGACTCAGTTTTTTGCGTCTGTTTTGTGTGTCTTTGTAGCTTTATGGTAGTAATCTGCCCATAGCCATCCATTGATCCCTTGTTGCGTATATTGATTAGAAATTTGTTCGTGGTGACCTGAGACTTAATTGAATTCAGTTTTGTGTTAAATACAAGCTTGAAGACTAGATTTTAACTCTGTGCTCCTCCACAAGTTTTCACTTTTCAAGTCTCAAGAGTAGGTCACAATGGATGAGCTGAGATTATTGTTAGAAATTATTATAACAACTATTTTAAAAGTAGCTTTTCTCTCTGAGATCAATTAAGTCATATTCTTGTAACATAATTAATTTATTCAATTCAAAACTCGAAGTGTGATTGTCAAGGTTCTAGTGTTTGAATTAGCATTGAATCTAGCATTGAATTCTTCTACACTGTTCAAGTTTTGGAGACGAACTGTTCTTTATTAATGAGGTTATTTGTTTTTCTAGTGTTGTACTTGTGTTTTCCAGGTTTACTGGTTCAGCTACCGCAGCCTGGACAGAAACACCAGCTCTCACCTTACAAACCAAACAGGTATGTGTCTTAAAGATTTACCCAAAAATGTGTTGATGAGCTGAATTATTAATGTTACGATTGATATAGAAATTTAAGATTTAAGAAAATCATTTCAGTTCATTTTTCCTAAATATTTATTGTTATTGATTCCTAAAGATGTGATGTGTTTTCTTGTCATATGTCACAGTGAACAGCCCTGAAATGGGCTTGTTGGAATGTTTGGAAAATGTTCTGGTTCGGCTGTGATGTTGAATATTTATTTATTAATGTTTATGTTTTGGGGTTAAACTGTTGAAGAGGAATAGGTCATAGTGCATTGATCATTTACCTTTGTATATCTCTATTTTTATTTCCTCCAGGTGTCACCACTTCGTCCACGATCACAGAGAGTCTTTGTATGAGGAGTTCTTCAAAACCAGGACTGAGGTAATTCCAAGTAATTTACAAACAGGTTTACATCAGCTGTCCAACAAAGAGCACTGACATTAAATTATATGTCTTCAGTAATTGATATGAAGTCTGAATGGTTTGATTTGTCACAAAAAGACCTAACTAATTTTATTTAATTTTAATTTTATTTTACTAAGTTTATTTACATAGTTGATGAATGTATAGTTCAAAGAAAATGAGGACTTTAAACATTAGCTCTCTCTCCAGCTCTCTTGCGCCTTCTTACTCTCTTCCAGTCACTCTCTCTCTCTCTGGCTCTTGCTCCCTCTCACTTCCGCTCTCTCTTTTTCTCCCACTGTCTGTCTCTCTCTTTCTCCCTCTGTCTCATTCTCTCTCCCTAGCTCTAGCTCCTTCTCTCTCTCTTTTTCTCTCCCTTGCCCCCTCTCTCTCTCCCTCTCTTTGTCTCTTTCTCTCTCCCTTACTCTTGCTCCTTCTCTCTTTCTCTTACTCTCTCTATCCTGCCCTCTCCCTCACTTTTGCTCCTGTCTGTCTCTCTCTGTCTCACTCTCTGTCTCTTTCTCCTTGTGTCTCTCTCCCTTGTTCTTGCTCCTTCTCCCGCTGTCTGTCTTTCTCTTTCTCCTTGTGTCTCATTCTCTTCTCTCTCCCTCTTTTTGTCTTTCTGATTAGTACAGTAAATCATAAAAATGTGAAGAACTTATTCAGTTCAGTGTCACACTAGAAACACTGTCAATTTGTTTTATTTTGGTTTATATCAGCCAAATTTAGTTAAAATTTTCACTGACTTTGGAGAAGAAAAAAAATCCATCTACTGCTGTTGTGTTAATATCAGGAGCTGGTGGAGCCAGTTCTCCAGTCAGAGCAGCTTCGTCTGTCTTTGTGTATAAAGCAAATTTAACTCGGACTAGTTCTGATTAGTCCAGGACCAGTTAGCCCACACTCTGGTTTCTTTGTAGATTTTGTGTCTTTTACTTCTCTATCTTTTGACAGTTTGAAGTTCAATACCCAGGAACTCTCTGTGCTTTTATTTTGATGTGTTAAAAGTCACATCTTTATATTCATGTCCGTTGTGTTTTTCTCCACAGGATATCAAACTATTAAATTACAAAGAGAAGAGACAGATGTGAAGACATTTCTGGAAGGTCAGTGTTCGTTTATTCTTTTCAATCAGCTGCAGTTTGACACTTTAAAACCTCTTTTCTGGAACAAATAGCAACAAATGAAAGCTGCTGTAATTTATCAGTTTTAATTAGTAGTAGTAGTAGTATTTTGAACAATGTAGCTGCAAAAAACAAGTCTAAAAATTATGTAAACAAAATACATATAAACAAAATTAAAAATATAAAACCTTAGTTTAGAATAAAATATAAACCCTTTTAATAAATTAAAAACCTTTAAAAAATAGGTCTATAAAAAGTAAAAATAAAATCATTTAAAAATACATTTCAAACCTTCAAAGAATAGCTATAAAAAATAAGGATAAAACATTTAAGAAACCTTAAAAAACAGGTTTGATAAAGTTAGAACCTTTAAAATAGGTCTAAGAATTAAGCATTAAACCTGTAAAAAAATTAATTTAGAACCTTAAAAAATGTCTGAACAATAAGTATCAAATTCACAAAACGTTAAATGCGAAACTTTAAACAATAAGTCTAGAAAACAAGTATAAAGCTGTTAAAATCTTTATTTAAAACTAAAACATAATTATGAAACTTTATAAAAATTATTTAAATAACTCTTAAAAATATGTCTGACCATTAAAAAAATAGAACAAATATAAAATGCAACTAAATAGTTTAGGTAGACACATTTAATGATTTTATTCCAGACATTTGACCACAAGGAAACATTTGTTTGAGCAGGTTAGGGTTAATGTAGTTATGAGCACATTTTCCAAAGATGAACAGGTCTTCTAGCCATCTTGGTGATCATTTAACTGCTTGTGGCACAATTATTAATTAAATAGTTGTATCATAAGCAGTTGAATGTTCTCACAGGTGTTTAATAAAGACATATTAGTCTTTGAAAAATGTGCCCATGACTAACTTATAGCTGGTAGACAAAGTGTTTTCGCTTGATCAACAGGACACCAACACTGTTTACAGCAGTTAGACGGTGGAGGTCTTTTATCTAATTAACAGCTTCGTAACACTTTTCTTTCATCCACTTCAGGTCTTCAGCTGCTGTCGTCTTCTCCGTCTGCAGAGACAAGAACACATATTAAACACAGAAAATCTAAATATTTTAACAACATACTATTCTAACTTTTTTTGATGTTTTTATGCTTTACTATACTGTGACATCTTTCTGTACTATGACGTGGTTTGAGAAGGAACTCTCCTAAAGTAGCCATCTTTCTTTTGTTTTCCACAGATGCACACCTCTACAGTGTTTGTGGGTTAGGTAGATTTTCATTTTGGTATTTTGCTAGAGTGCAATATCAGTACTGAAATTCAATCTATTACTGTGTACATAGTACTGTTTAAACTGTTCATATTGTTTAGAATTTGTATGTATTATCTTGATACATATCTTGTTTATATGATGGCTTTTTGTATTTTTGCTGTTGTAACAATGAATTTCCCTGCTGTGGGACTAAAAAAGAATTATCTTACTCAAATAAATACTTCTGAACACTGAATATTTTGTATGTCTGTTTAATATTGCATGAAAGTGATTATCTTTAGCCACCTGTAGCCATAGGTTGGGTTAGGGTTATGGCTTGAAGCTGCAAGTAAGGAATATTTGGCATTTCTGCATTACAAAATAAAGAAACGTAACTCAAAAGATTTTTGGTGGTTTTTGACCCCTTACTATACTATGACATTTTTTGGTGGTTTTTGACCCCTTACTATACTATGACATTTTTTGGTGGTTTTTGACTCCTTACTATACTATGACATTTTTTGGTGGTTTTTGACCCCTTACTATACTATGACATTGTTTGACCATTTTTCATGCCTTACTATACTATGACATTGTTTGACCATTTTTCATGCCTTACTATACTATGACATTTTTTGGTGGTTTTTGACCCCTTACTATACTATGACATTGTTTGACCATTTTTAATGCCTTAGTATACTATGACATTGTTTGACCATTTTTCATGCCTTAGTATACTATGACATTTTTTGGTGGTTTTTGACTCCTTACTATACTATGACATTTTCTGACCATTTTTCATGCCTTACTATACTATGACATGTTTTGGTGGTTTTTGACCCCTAACAATACTGAGACATTTTTTAGGCATTTTTGACACCATAGTATACGATGACATTGTTTGACCACTTTTCATGCCGTACTACACTTACTATACATTTTTAATGGTTTTTGACGCCTTACTATCCTATGACATTTTTGATGCCTTACCATACTGTGACATTTTTATTTCTATTTTGGATTATTATTACTTCTGCACTGCTTTTATATCAAAGATTACATTTACTGTTACCTCTAATAGTAGATTACCTTTCCCATTACATATTACTTTCCAAATTACATATTTCCTCTAAGTTTACATAATAACTTTCACTGTTGCAAATTACATCTATTAACAGATTATTGTGACTATTACATTTTACTTCTGATAATGCTAATTACTTCTACATTACTTCTATTACTACAGATTGCCTATACATTATTTTTATATGGTAGATTACTTCTATTATGACACATTTCTGGTATATTGAATACTGAACATAAACAATGTCAGTGCTCTGTGTTGGACAGTTGATGTAAAGCTGTTTGTGAATTACCTTGTTTTTGAAATCATGGACAATGTCTCTGCGATCATGGACAATGTCTTTGTGATCGTGGACAATGTCTTTGCAATCGTGGACGACGTCTTGGCTATCGTAAATGATGATGTTGACGAAGTGGTGACACCTGGAGGGAATTAAAGACAAACATACAAAGAAAAATGATCAATATACTACTACCCATTCCTTATCCACAGTTTAACCATGAAAACACAGATAAATATTCAACATTATGGCTGAACCACAACATTTAACAAAACATGTTTATGCCTTACTATACCATTTTACTTCTGATAATGCAAATTACTTTTACATTACTTCTATT
>BRZM01004174.1:94340-105320 GCA_033238685.1 Lates japonicus
GTACTAATAGTGGCATGGAGTGCGGTGAGGTGAAGATAGTATTACATTTGGAAATCATTACTGGGCACTGATAATGCACCAGAGTGGTAACAAAGTGCTATTTTATGGCCTCTGCTATTTGTATTGGTCTTTTACAAACAGTGGAAAAAAGACAAGAATAGTCAATATTTTACAGCAGATAACACCATTTTGCTGTCTGGCTGGTTTATTCACCCTTACATAACTGTGATTGTGTATTTAATACTTTAAGTTGAGTTCTGCATTAGCTTGGATATCAGTGCTGGGGAATATGTTGAGACAAATGTATGGATGCCATCTTATATTTGGCATATCTTTCTCCTTTGGTATTCTCCATCTGTCTTTTTCATTTCATTCTCTTTCCTTCACAAATATAGCCATTGATCAATGAGTGCCACCAACAAGGCAAATTTTACATGTGGCCAGGCGCTGACTGGATTAATAACCGCTGAACACAACAGTGTATGAACAGCTAAATATCCAGTGAATAGCCTACAAATTAGGACACATTTAAGATTGCCATCATATCTTCCTCAACAACATTTCAGTCATCTGCCCTTCATCACCGAAGTTGAATTCAGACATATTTCTGGTTGGCTGCAGTCTGTTCTTCTAGATACATCTGGATGGACAGATGTTGACTGTTAGACTCAACAATTTGATAAGCCCTGACTGTGGTTTGTAACAGTATGGATAACAGAGGACAAATTGAGTAAAAGATCTCTTATGAGGTCAGACATTTCTGGTAGTTTTCTGTGATGATATTGCACAAATATCCTAATGTCATCAGGCTGAACAGCTGCTTAGAGAAAGAGCCTCCTCCGGGGTCAAAAAAAAAAAAAAAGAAATTGAGCCTGAATCTAGAGGTAGGAGCTTTTTGCATGGTAGTATCTAGACTGGCCTTCTTTCAGTTGGAAAATAAAAATCAAGTCATGAGGGAGTCTTGGGGTGTGTGATCAGTGAATGCCTGTAATCCAGGGAATGAGTGGTTTGAGAA
The DNA here is from genome assembly GCA_033238685.1 of Lates japonicus. Classification (NCBI taxonomy): domain Eukaryota; kingdom Metazoa; phylum Chordata; class Actinopteri; family Centropomidae; genus Lates; species Lates japonicus. Next base: position 95,356 of record BRZM01004174.1, read on the forward strand.
CATTACATGTAGAAAAGAGCAAGGAGATTTCTGTTACTGGTCAAGTGACCTTGAAGGGTTAATCTATTGACCAGCTTACTTATAATTAACACAACCACTGTTACTTCATGGACCTGCTTATTTCACAGACCAGCATTTATTGACAGGACCTAATCTGGATGAAGCACACTTAATGTTTTTCAGTTTGGTAGGGTACTTTTTCTTTTGGCTTAAAGCCAAAATTTTCAAATTGGCAGCATAAATTATTGTACTGTGATCTTTATCTTCCATTCAACTCATGATAATATCTTTGATTAAAATTCTTATTTTTACAAACCAGGAGATGTACCAGATGTGAGTAAATTAATTTATGTTAAGTAGAGGATCTACAGACAATTAAATACAATCGCAAGACAATTTGTGGGGGTCTTCATCACCATGGTTTCCACACACACCACTAATCATCAACTAATCAGACCCTGCTGCCACTCCACCACCACTGCAGTACCACAAGATCTTTGGTATTATTGTAAGCACTGGAAGAAAATGAGCTATTTAGGCCTTTGTGAGTGGAAACCACAGCTGATTTAACCATCAGGGATAATGAGGATGTATTAAAAAAGAAAATATACCAGACAAACTATGGCCAACAGAGTGTGCTATATACCAGTGAATTCCCCTCCCTCCTCTTTGTTTGGACATCTCTGACAAGGCTTCTAGGAATTTTCAACAAACAGTGAGATACATGTTATCTGCTAAGTGTCTGGTCATGTCTGTGGAATGTTTAATGGCCAGGGATCTGTGTAAATAAACATTGATGGTGAGACATAGATGCACAGTATGCATGGTCAGATACATTTGACTAATTCAGTAAAAGCAGGAAAATGTGAAGGTTCAGTTGCTGACTTTGTAAGAAGGTAAGAGATGTAATTGATGGATGTGTAGGAGACAGTGAAAGTAACATAACTGGGGAAAACAGGACCTCACATTCAGTATCTGATAAAGGCCGTGGACAAAGGCCATGTAACAGAAAGTGGAATATATGCACCACAAAAGATGAACAAGACTGGGTAAAGCAGGTAACTGCCCCAAGGCTGTGGTCGGTCAGAGGCCTCTGAAGGCCCCAGGTTCACTTGGTGTCATTTGACTACCTGCTTGTTTAGGTATAATGAACCACTGACGTATCAACAAGATCACATAATCACATGACTATTTGCAAGACCAAAGGGTAGCTTGCAGTGGTGACCCCACAGAGAATCCAAGGTTCCTTTTAACTTTAGGGACAGTTTTAGCATCTTTCAGCTCATCGTTTTGGTTTTGGCTCCCTCTCTCATCAGAATCATTTCCAGTAGCAACTGCCAGTGCTACTGGAAATTATGGTGAAAATCAAAACAGAGCAAAAAGGAGAGAGAATATTGGACTTGTGTACATTGGCCTGCTAGTTGAAGTAGTACTCCAGTGTTTTATTTACTGGGTCTACTGGGGGATCAACAGAGTCAAACTCTGTTTGCCATATAGGGCACTGAACACATGAGTACATGGCTGTATTAACCTGCCATTACATCTACACATACTTTTACTAGGTGCATATGGACATTTTGGGATATCATAGGCTCAATATGTTGAGAGGCACTCACAGTATCGTTTGCGTGAAATGAATGCAAGAAAACCAGTAGTTTGATGCTCTGTGAAGCATTTAGTTCCTGAAAGAAGTGTTAAGAGTGTAGACAGGTTTGAGTTCATTGTAAACTTTTACAAACTGCATATGAATTGTGTGCACAAATCACACGCAAGCATTAAGTGTAGTGATGCAGTAGACAGTAACACAAAAGAGTGAACAGAACAGTGAGTGGGACTGCTGTCACTGCCCTTTTCCAGGGCAGAGACTGTCAGCGAGAGAGCAAAGTTCCAGCTGGGAAGGACGATTAGGAGGACAGCTCTTGGCAAGGAGCTGTTGAAGCGGTGAGCAGTCTGTTCTTAATGGACCTACACTGCCAACACTGCCTTCATGATGAGAGGACAGAATAATTATGATAGTGCCCAAATATTCCCACTGATCATCACCATTCCTCCAATGTTTAAGGAGGAAGTGAAGGCTGATTTTATACTATTAGCGATGGCCACTTGACATTTCTCATGTAGGTCTAAATGAGACTTTCCTTGTAGCGTGTCACATGGAAAATGTCACTAAAGATAGGCCTGTTAAAGCCAATAAAGGCATTCCTCAACAAGGGGCAAGGCAGTCAGCAGTCCACTATGTTCCACCTGGGTGTCAGAGACAAGCCTGCAGAGAGTAGAATGGTAAGTCATTCTCCTGGTAGACCCTGCTCATCTTCCAATGACATGACCACCACAGTCAACCAAGCAGAGCCACAGCTCAGCCTAGTGGAAATGGAGGAGAGAGGAGGAGAGATTAAAAGATAAGACAACAGCAGGGGAACTTATGGAAGATGACGTAGAATCTGAAGATCAGGATTCCACCCAGTGACACAAGGCCTCTGATTCAGGACAGAGATCCCACAAAAGTCAACAAGAGTCTTAAGGTGACTAATGTGACCTGTCACCAGGATTTAGCCAACACAAAACACACATAAACCTTAACAGAGATCACACGGTGCAGGCCCCAAGCTGAGCTACAATATATCATTTCTGTCTGATGACATAGAGAGCTTGACAGGTCAGTAAAATAAACAAACCTGCTGAACATGCTTTGCATACCACTCCACCCTTCTCTGTTGAACCACATGATGTGGAACTGAACTCAAGAGAAAATCTGTGGTTACACCCATGCAACGACTCTTTCCAGAGGATTCATGGTGATGAAGATAAACGCAGTTTACAAATTAAACATAACGTGTAAAAATAGTTTGCAAAAATGTTGGTATGGGATGGGATGTTTTTTGAATTACTTACTGTATGTTCCTGCCCATGACTTTGGTGGTTCTCATTAGTTAGCACAAGACTAGATGGCATTGCTAGTTAACTGTTAATGAGCTGCACAATACTGACCTCAAGTGGACATAATCATACACACCGTACTATTTTTTTCAGCTCTACAGGATATTATAGTACTCCTCAGTGCAGATCATCCATGTGCCTCACCCTTAACTCTTATTCTTCATGCCAAGATTCTGTAATATATAACCTCCACACTTACACTTCCAAGACCCCAGCTCTCAGTGTTAGATTTTACACACTTGGGAGAAACTATTGCCAGAAGTCACTTACGGTGTCCCTGCATGTGTCTTAAGGTCATGTTTGAAGATGTGATTGCTGAGCCTCCTTCGGTTCAGAGCGTTGATAAAGGGTGCTGTGGAGTCACGGCCCGTTTGATGTGTTCAGGCTGTGGTGCTACTACTTCATCCCCCTCCTGCTGGCAGTACGGGTCTCGCTGTCAGCAGGGCTCCTCACATCTCACACCTTCACATCTGTTGTTACACCAAGATGGGGTAGACTTACAGGCAAGGATGAAGGATGAACTGCTAAACATTTTTTTCTTCTGGTAAATAAGCATCATTTAGTGGGTGGTTATATCCAAAAGTGAAACTCTACCTTTTCTCATTACAGATTCTCCCCCTTTTTTAGGAGTATAGGAGGATTTCTGTTCTGTATTGATGAGAGATAGGCTCACTATTTTGTCCCGCCCTGTATCCCCTCCAGGCTGATCATGCCCTATGTGTAGCTTCTTCCCATCAACATGCACTGGGTACAGACTGGCGGGCACACGAACATTCCTCGTCTTCTTGTTTCCTGTGCTGGGCGCTGTGGTTGAATCACCGTCCATCTGGCTAAATACAGACACACAGAAAAACACACTATGTTGAAATATTTGATTAAACAAGCTATAGAGGAAAAACAGTCGTAACAGACTTTGCCTAATTTCGTTGACTTAGCCCAATACGATGACAATAATGCCTGCCTGTGGCTATAGTCGTGGGTAAACATGCATTTAAAACTGCAACTGTAAATCCTTTGAGTAACCTTTTAAAGATGATAAGAGCCTCTGTTTTCGGTGGCGGTCCAGTCATTTTTTAATACTTGCGTTTTCATACTCAGGTAAAGGGTTTATTTAACTGATTTTAACCGCATTTACAAACACATGTAACAATTAATTAACCCATAAAATATAAACTTGTATGATAAAAAATTAACAATATTTGTATGTGAAAAAACACCTTTTGTTCATTTGCAAAACGCTTCACCCATATCATAAACATAGTTACTGATACTCACGCCAACAAACAATTCTGTGACTCTAAATATGAATGTAGAGCCTGCATGTCTGTCTACATTAAATGGATGTCTCAGCTTACATTAACTGCGAACCAGAGGTATGCCCCACCATGACTCCACTGATGCTCTGTCCTTCTCATTGCTTTGGCACCTCTCTTTCTGCCCGCCAAGAATACTCCTCTGAGACTGGTTGGCTCCACGATCACTGTGCCCTGATCCTTTTCCTTCATCCCTATACCACGAGGCGAGGCCACCAGTCCAGTCACGCTTCACCGCGCATTCTTACTGATTGAAGTCAAGCCGCCTTGGGGGCTGGGAGGCTGCTATATAAAGCCTTACTGTGGACTCACTCACCCACTTTGCTTTTATGCTGTGTATGGTGTGCACAACTTGCAGTGCAGAATGCTGCTGCAGCAGAAAGGCTGGTGATTCTTTAATTTTATGGGCCACACAGCTTTGAGGCTCAGGCTGCACTGTGACTGGTGCCAGTGTTTCAGTTGCAAATAACAACTTTTATATTGATGTTTAAATTGGGGTTTGGTGTGTTTGTGAGGACTTCCGTGGTGCTATCAATTATGAGGTTGGATCTGTGCTGAGTTGGATCAGACAGTGAGCAGTTCTTTGCTTTTCCTTTGAGTGAGACTCTTTCTGGACGATCTGTCACTGCCTCAGGCCACGTGCAATGCGGTTTCAAAGCGGAGTGGCTTACACAAACAGGAAAGTTTCCTGGTACGTCAGGATTGGCCCTGCAGTTCATTTCACTGCGAGAAAATTGGACATCACCGGGAATCGACCCGATAACAGGACCCAAAAGCAGATCAATGAGGCGTGGTGAAGGTTTGTGCAGCATGGAGACAACACCTGTACAGAAAGGATTAAGAATGTAACCCCTGTTTTGGCATGTGTGGAAACATGTGGGAAAATGCATTAAGTGGTTGCACAGAACAAATACAGGAGAGACAGGTTATTATATTGTACAAACCCTAAATAGATGAATTCTGTTGCCTGCTGCAGTGCAATTCATGCAGAATAGGGTGAAAAATTATTGAAACTGATACACTGTGCCATCGTGTTTTATTTGGGTCAGCTACTGTTTTATACAAAGTTGTTGCCATGATATCACCTAAAACACTGTGTGTAAAGACAGGGCGAATATACATTTTAGATTAGATTTACAACAAAACTTTGCTGTTTCTTTGGGACGCCGAGAGGTTTCCATGTTAAGATGACACAGTGTAATGACTGCTGCATAAATAATGATCTGGCAAAGTGCATAAAGGCTGGTAGAGATAGAAAACACAACCAGTCATTGGGATTTTCTTGTTACTATAAAAGCCTGTAATTATTGGTTAGTTCATTATTTCATTCCTTCACACTGTCAGGTTACACCTGTTTCTGATTAGCATGGTACCTTTTATTAAATGACTCGTTCAGTCTTTCTTAAGCTGTGCAGTTGCTATAGTCTTAGCATTATCAACACTCCTTTTTGAAGAACCTGTCCTGTTGTAACATCTATTCAGTAAATTTCTGGGCGGTACAGGAAGCGTGACTTCGGTTTAGCATTCCTCTTCAGTTCTACAGTGGCAGGAGGCGGGATGAAGGGGAGGTTGCAATGGGATCTGAGCCATTCTGGGGCTGTGAGTGGAAGGTATTCTTGGCGTGGCAGTGGAGGTAAAGGCAGACAGAGCATGGACGCAGAGGGCCAAATAAACAACCAGAAGTCCATTGAGCATCTCACCTCTGTAGATCAGTGGCTGGACATCAACAATGTGGACAGTTTGAAATCCTCATATCTCATTCTGTACAGTAGAATTCAATGGTTAGGTGAGTATGTTATATTAGTTTCGTCTGCAATGAACAGTGCTGGTGTTTTTCTACATACAAATATTGTTAATTTTTATCTTAGTTTATTTATATTATTTATTATGGGTTAAAATGTGTGCTCAGTTAAATGACATTTTCCTGCAGAAACCACCATAAAGGTTACTCCGGATTTACAGTTTTACAGTTTTAGTGCTGCATGTTTACCCACACTGTACAGGCAGACATAATGTCTTTCTAGCTAAGTCTTCGAAATTGCTGGGGTGTACAGTCTGTTACGACTGTTTTTTCCTCCTACTAACCCTTTTCATCAAATATTTCAACATAGTGTGTTTTCTGTGTCTGTACAGATGGACAGGTAGTTCTTCTTTAAACTAAGGCTGATGAGTATTTTCGATATGCTGCCCGCGGTCTGTACCCAATTGCATGGTGAACGGTGGCCTGGAGGATGCAGGAAGTGGACAAAACGCCGAGCTCATCTCGCTGAACAAAATCTAATCTAAAGGTTTTCCTTTTGGATAACCACCACTCCGTGGTGCTGTTACCGAAAAACATCTTCGGTTCATCTATGTGCCTGGTACACTTCCCGTTGCGCGCTCAGATCGCGAAGGTGTGGGTAAAGGCCCTGCGCGCGGAGGATGGTTTTCACAGCCTGAACACGTGACGTGCGTATTCGCGCTAACCTGGGTGAGAGCTCAGCAATCATCTGGCATACACGGACACAAACTGGCGGTTTTAGGTATGCTGAAATCAACGCGAAACTGAGGCGGTGTAGTGGAAGTTATCTTGATGCGCGCGAAGTTGGGTGCAATTTCTGGTACGGTGTTATGTCGCGGTCGATTCTATTTTATCGTGCTGTGAACTTCCTGATCACAGGCGAACATACAGTAAGTAATTAAAACATCCATCCGCCTAACATTCTTTATTATCTTCATCTGGAAAATTCTTCGTTTCTGGATAGTCATCATGGTTCTTGGTTATTTGATCTCTGCAGTCATAGACCTCTTGAGCTTTTGGATCTCTACCAGGCACCTGGGTGATCCTGATCTTGGTTCTACGTCATCTTCTCAGTTCTGTGTGTGGTGTGTCATTGGAGATCTGGCTGCCTTGAGTGCTGTGACCTATCCTTTGGGCCTTTTTCAAAGGGAAAGTCTCATTTAGGCCATAAGTACTCAAAATAATATAGTATAAATGTTTATTTATCATAACATTGGAGAATGGTGATGATCGGTAGGAATATTTAGGCTATCAATTGACTCTGTCCTCTCATCATGAAGGCAGTGTTGGCAGTGTGGGTCCATTAAGAACAGACTGCTCACCGCTTCCAACAACTCCTTGCCAAGAGCTGTCCTCCTAATCAGCCAGCTGGACTTTGCTCTCTCATGACAGTGCCTGGAAAAGGGCAGTAGCTGATCCCACTCACTGTTCTCATCCTTTCTTTTGTGTTTCCTCTACACTACACTTAATGCTTGCGTGTGATTTGTACTATTCATATGCGGTTGTAAAGTTACAATGGGCTCAAGCACCTCCCTCCTGCCCTTACCAGGAACTAAAATGCTTCCTGGGCATCAAACCCTGTTTCTTGCATTGTTTCACAAACGATACTGTGGTGCCTCTCAACATATTGAACCTAGTACTAAATGTCCTTCTAATTATGAGACCCTTCCAGCACTCTTTCTTGTAGTGCCCTATGTGTGAACATTTGACTCTGTTAAATCCCAGTAGATAGTAACACTGGGTACTACTTCTTCTTGAGCCAATGTACACAAGTCAATCTTCTCTCTACTTTGCGTTTTCCACATTTCCTTCTTTTCGCCAGTTCTTGCAAAATAATTCTTGATGAGAAGAGCCAAAACTCAAATGATGAGCTGAAAGATACCAATTCTCTCAGGGTCCAAAAGATACTAGTTCTGCGGTCACACTGCAGCCTGATGCAAGCGTGCATGTGGGTTCATGATCTATTGATATCTCCTAAAACAATAGTAGATCAAACTTTTCCGTGACTGTTTTGGCCTCAGCAATACTACTTTATATTTCTCACCATTTCTTCACTATTATATTTTGTCCATACATGGATACTGAATGTGATTCTGTTTCCCCGACCTGCCCTTTCTGTCTCCTACACATCCATCAATTTACATCTCTTACTATGCCTAGGTAGCAACTGAACCTTCATTTCTGTTCAAATGTATCCCATGCCCTTTGCACTTATGTCTCACCATCAATGTTTATTTACGGGTCCCTGTATTCGGCATTCACAGACGCAGACATAGCAGATAACATCTTTCACTGTTTGTTGAAAATTCCTAAACCTTAATCCGAGATGTCCAAACAAAGGAGGAGGAATTCACTGGTATATAACTTACACTCTGTTGGCCATCAGTTTATCCACCATTTTTACTTTTTGTATCCTCAACACTCTGTTGGTTCAAATCAGCTGTGGTTTCACTCACAAAGGCCTAAACAGCTCATTTTCTTCCAGTGCTAATAATACCAAAGATCTTGTGTTTGATGGTGAGGTGAGTGGCAGCGAGTCCTGATTAGTTGTTCAGTGGTATTATTAATGAAACATGGTGATGAAGAAGACCCCTAGGTGTCTTGGTGTGTTGGTGTCTGTAGATCCTCTGTAACATAGAATTAATTTACTCATCGGTACATCTCCTGGTTTGCAAGGCAGAATTTGAAAATCAAAGATATTATCATGGTGAATGGAATAAAGTCAAATGAAATAATTCTTTCAATTTGAGAATTTTTTGACACAAAGCCAAAACAAAGTACCTAAACTGAAAAACGATGAGGTGCCTTCATCAGATTAGGTCCTGTCCAATAAATGCTGGTCTGTGGGGTCCTGGGTTGGGCCGAAGAACAGTGGTTGTGTTAATTATAAGTAAAGCTGGTCAATAGATTGTCTCTATCCCTTGACTGGTAACAAAGTCTTCCTCCTTTTTAATATAATCTTCTCAGGCCACTCATTCCTGATTACAGGCATTCACTTTGACTGGCTACACCCCAAGACTTCATGACTTGATTTTTATTTTCCAACTGAAAGAAGCGTCAAAGAATAGATACTACCATGCAAAAGTCTTACCTGAATAAATACTGACTCACGCTTTGGGTGGTGCTCTTCTCTGCGCATGCTATTGTTGTGAATGTTGTGCAACATCCACTCTGCGAAAACCTGAAAATGTCCTGACTCCATAGAGATCTTTACTCACCTTGTCCTCTATTATATACTATTGTGCAAACCACAGTCAGGGGCTTATCGTTGCTGAGCTCAACAGTCACATCTGTCCATAGATAATATCTAGAAGAACAGGCTCTACTGTTTAATGGAACATTATGTCTGAATTCAACTTCGGTGATGAAGGGTGATGACTGAAATGTTGTTGAGAGATATGATGGCAATCTTCATCTTCTAATTTGTGAAGTACTATTCACTGGGATATTTAGCTGTTCATGCATTGTCAGCGGCTATTAATCCAGTCGCTTTAACCCAATGATGTAAAATTGCCTTGTTGGTGAAAAATTCTCGATGTGCTATACATTTGTGAAGAGAGAATTAAATGAAAAAAACCAGATAGGCAACAATTAAAGAGAAAAAACATATACAAATATACGAAGATGGCATCCATACATTTGTCTCTCAACATATCTCTGTACATGCAGCACTGATATCAAGCAATACGAACTCAACAAAGTATTAAATACACAATCACCAGTTATGTAAATTGGTTTAAATCCCAGTTGATGGCATGAAATAATTTATTATCTGCTGTAGCCACACTATTCTCTTTCCACTGTTTGTAAAGACTAATACAAATAGCAGAGGCCATAAAATAGCACTTTGTTACCACTCTTGGTGCATTATCAGTGCCCAATGATTTCAATGTAAATTCACTATCTTCCTCACCATACATGCCACTATTATATGA
>BRZM01004175.1:0-14833 GCA_033238685.1 Lates japonicus
TATCTTAATTAAAGTCTGTGTCATTGGGAAATGTGCACAAACAAGCAATAACAACACAACCTCCCTCCCTCCTCATCCAAAGCAACAACCACTTCCATAACAAGCCAACATTGCTCAGCCCCAGCACTCCAACTCTGCTCATAAGCCTGAGCAGCGGCAATCAGATATTCAAGTCAATAACAGCGCCTCATAAGATGGAAGAAAGGAGCAAATAAGAGAATAAAACGGTAGGTGCAATACTCCAGATGGAATGTTGCCCACGCCTTTGGGTTTTGTCAATAATTGTCAATATTTTTTAATCTCTCGCTACGACTTGGAAGGCTCATATCGGAAAGCGTTTTTGGTATGCAAATCAGGACGCCATTGTCATCCAAGATGGATGGGCTCAGGAGACGGGCTGAGGGATGTCAGAGAGAAATGGGGTGCAGTGAAATTTGCCCCCCCCCCCCCGCTCACCTCTCCTCTCCCCCGACTCTCACGCCTCTCTCTGCATTCTTTAGCTTATCGTTATCGCTTCCTCTCTCCTCTGCCAGCGTTACCTCTTGTTTCAAATTCCTTCCAATAAAATCTGCCCTACTGTTGTCCTCCATTTACCAACTCTTTCGTGTTGGTGTGTGACCGCTCTCTCTCTCGCACATTTTTTTCTTCCTCATCTGCCTGCCCTCTGCGAGTGCTCACAGGTTTATACAGCAGAGATCTGTCCTTTCCCTCTCTTTCCCCCTCCAGGCCACATGCAGGTCATTCCCATTTTTACAGCCCACAGAATAGCCTCCCTTCTCAGAATACAAAGGGCTTTCTAATTTGTGGGCTGTACTTTTATTTAATTATCTGGGAGGAGGTATATTCTGCTGTTGCTGCAGAAAGCTTCCTTTTTCTCAAAGTTTCCATTTCTTCATTACCGCCCTGTTGTAATTTACGACACTGCGCTAATTCGCACAGTAATTCGATGAACCCCAAATTAACCTGGCCGGCTAGTATTTTCCCCATTAGCTTATTTCGCTCCCCACTCCATTGTCTCGATAATTAAGAAACATCAATGTCCATGAGCCCGATCAAACGCTGTCAGCAAGCGGAGGAGCTGGTGTCATTCGGTGTCTGGGTTCACCGGAGCACAGCAGCTGCATATTAAGGACAGAGATGACGGCTGATTTGCAGCCGATTAAGATCTGGTAATCACATCCCCTGCCTGTAATATTGTCACACTATGGTGCCAGCCTCATCTACCAGGGCAAGAGGATAGCTTGTGGGGGCAGGGTGTAGGGTTTGACGGCTGTAACTCAGTGCTGTTGTACCTCAGAGTGCTGCTCCTTCAAACTGGCTTCATCTTAACTCTTAATTTACCTACATCGTGTTATTATAGGATATTCCCTCCCTCCATTTCCTGCCACATCAAGCTGAGCTAAGGTGTAATTGTGTTTTTCAGCAGAGGGTTAAGTAGCTCTGCTGCCTATCGAGTCATAGACCAGTATAATATGCACCCCATGCCATTAAATGATTTGCCATGCAATCAGTGGTGGTCGTTGAGAACATAAAACAACCAAGACTAAGACTATTAGGGTACTTTTACATGAGCGGGTAAGCACAGCTCCAGCTGCCATGTGCCACATGGCCACACTTGTGTTGGTGCTTTGATCCAAACACTGACCATAATTGATCTTCTTTGAGAAGTTGTCAAGTAGCTCTTATTTGACAAGTCAATTGTTCCACTCCCCGCTTCTCTGTGATAGTGGGCATTACTCATATCGCTGCTGCCAGCTTTAATTGGACATTAGACTGGTGAATAGAGGCTGGTTTGGCTGTATCAGGTACACATGCGCACAAAACACACACACACACAGTGGATAATATACTTGTTTTTTTCGCTTCCTGTCAGTAATCCTTAGCAGTACGCTGTTCGCTTTATGTGAAACCAAGGCCTTCGCTCTCTCTTTTGTGTTCAAGTTGACACAGTGAACCCCTTTCCTCTCAACATGTAAGAGAATCAGGTGTTATGGAATGCACTTTGGCGTGTAAATGCTGTAGCCTTTAAGCCTTGATACAATATTTTCTCTGAATTTAAAGGATTTGGTTCATTTTAATCATTTGGCTTGGGCTAAGCTAAATGCAAGCAGTTTGAAAGAGTAGTGAAAGCTGGTACAAAAAAAAAAAAAAAACACTAAAAGGGTAATTTTTTGTTTGATATTTCTCCAGATACACATCTTATCTAAAAGTCACGTGAAGCTTTTGCAATATCTGCCTCATACTGGAGTCATGACAGACACAGAGATGCTATGCATCACAGCTTATCTCACTGATAATCATCCTTTTTTGTGGATGTCTGAATCTTGTGGGGATCATTTCAGTTAGACTTTTAAAATATTTTTTTCCTCAGTGTAGAATAATCGTGGCTGTCACATCTTGTTGACTCCAAGAAATTTTATCACTTTTTTTTTTGTTTTTTTTTTTCAGCACATTGTGTTCAGTTAAAAAGGGTATCACACCCCTCTGTAGTTACTAGTCAATAGTAATACGCGCATTTGTATTTGAGAGATAGAATTTCTTAAAGATTGTAATAGGCTTTCAATTTGATGTGGCCCATTTCAATTACAGGAGAATTATCTTAAGTAGCCCCAAAAGACGAAATCTAAATGGAGGTCTTAAATTAGGCAAATGGGAGAGCAAGTTAAATGGTTCTTGACTTCTCACTAGCCATTATCCACACCCAGGCTGGCATGCCACAAATATCCATCCTTGACCCTGAATCACACCCTCATCCCTCCTCGCACTATTCATCACCCGGTCACTAAGAAGAACATTGTTTGCCTTGCAGGGAACTACTTCACAGCTAGTCTGTCTTGTTTTTCACTAATCCAAGAGCAAACCACGTTTAAATGATTTTTGGTTGCTGAATAATTTATTGGTTGTTTTCAGGTCCAGATACGCCTTTTTAAACTCCCCAATCCCCCTTGCTCCTATAGCTGATCGGCTGTCTGTCAGGTTTATTGATGAGAACAGCTCTATCAAAAAGGGAGCCTGATAGTTTAAGCAATCAATCAGGGGTCAGGGGTCAAGATGAAATTATCGGGAGTGTATCAGATTATCGAAATCACCTAAAGGAGGAACTAACCCAGTGGTTCTACTGGGGTATTAACAAGGTAAAGGTCTAGGCAGTATGGGTCAGCAGGGCAATTAAATTACCAAGAAGCTTACATTGTCAACATTATGTCTGTATTAGGTCTCAGTGGGATGTTTGGCCTCAGGGCAGCTGTTGCTAAGCTGCTTGTAGTACCTCTTTGTGGCTGTGAAAGCACTTTTCTTCACTTTGTCTGGGCTTTGTGTATCTGTAAAAGATCTAAGTATGAGAAAAGACTTTCAGGTATCTATTTATTTGAATATTCAGTGGTTCCCTTTGAAGGAAGTGAAGTCAATAAATAAAAAAAAAGAGCTGAGATCCTTCAAACGCCATGCTATGTATATGCATACATCTCACTAGATGGCACTGTTTCCACTTTGCCTAAGCAGGCAAGTGAAGAGCATCCCTACAGTCTAAAAAGGTTTCCTTATCTTGTACTGCATTTCCCATCCAAGCAAATCTTATATGAAAACCAAGAGCGGGGTAGATCAAATGTTTGCAAGCAGGTGTGCTTGCAAATGTTTGATTCAGTTTTATCAGATTGGGGTGAAGGGCCTGCAGAATTAGAGGCTTTAAGATAATCGTGCTGTTCCATTTCCATAAAAAGAAAGCTGGCAACAACACTTAGAGGACACAAATCTTTGACTTTTTTGAAAGCTGGGGATGTGATTTTAATAACTTGTTGTGTGGAGAAAACGGACCCTCAATATACCCTGTTATTTTCAAATTTAACCAAACTCCTGATGTTAGGGTTTGTATCCTGGAGTCATGAGATGCAAGCCAAACAATCCTCTATGTAGTTTAACACAACAGCAGCCTAGGCAGGCAGAGGGTAAAAAGGGGGAAGAGAGGGGTGAGTAAAGGAATCATAGAGCTTAAAGAGAGAGGGAGGATGGGGATGACAGGGGTAGTGGTGGTAGTGTGGCTCAGTGCTTATGTCACAAACAACCTTTTTCTTTGCCTGCCATCACGGGGGACTCACTATCTGCATGGCTGGAAGGCACGCAGAGAGCGAGAGAGCAAACAATGCACCCCTCGGTGCTCCGTGGCGCTTTCTCGTGTTTGTGCAATACAACGCACCTGCTCCATACTTCTGGGGAATGAGAGAGAGATAAAGAGCATGAGAGGAGATATTCACAAGGACATCTCCTAGTACAAACATGGCAGGTGATGTAAGGTTTTTTTTTCCCACCACAGACAGCATCCGCCAGCTATACTCTTGAGGGCTTTTGGAGATGTATAAGCTGGTCATGTTCACTTGAATTCATAAGCACTACAGAAATCCAATTTCCCCCTCTAGATCCATACCACTAGTGCGTTGCGGAGCGAGGGGCTTAGAAACTTAAAATATTATTTCTTGAAAAGTTTGGGAAAGTGTTGCTGGATTAGGCTGATGTTGTGAGGTTTTTGCTCTCTACCCTGCTGGCTCAGCGTGGAGCAACATCAAGCACAAATCACATTGTGTTATGACATACTGTAGGGTGCACAGTACGTTCTCTACCTGTGCAACCTCATCGCCCTATTTACAGATTTTCACACGCGGGTGACAAACTGCTATCTGCCAGATTCATGCATGCAAACAGAGGAGATTTCATGCCAACACATACACACACACACACACACACACACCTATATATACACACCCGCCAAACAAATTATACTCAGGCTTTGACCTGCATGTCTCACATGCGGATATCATTTTCCCCACACACTACATGTGCATATTCTCACATAATCTCATAAACCTGTCTGCAGACTAGATTGCACACACACCTTTTTATCCATCCTTACACACACACACACACACACATACCTCTGCCCTCCTTTGGGATTATCATGCTTGATGCCTCTCAGACTGAATGGCTGGTTTCACACTGACAGACTGGTGATCTCTGTCTCAGTCTGCTTCTGAGAAGCAATGCAACCTCTCTCCACCCTGCTCTCACACCCCAATCCCTTTTTTCCCACTCTGTGTATGCAAATCTCTGCCTAAGTGTTAGTGTATCTCAGGAAGAGAGAGCGAGGCAGACAGACAGACACAGAGGCAGTGAGAGAGAGAAAATGAGTATTGCTTATGTAAAAGAAGCCAAATCCAGGTCAGGCTGTAGATTCTTCATTAGCCACTGCCTCCCTTTTTTTTGCGCATGGACTTAAGTGGGTCCAATGGCAGATTTAATGTATACTAAGGACCTGCATTGCAAATATTAGCAACTGTAGTCAGAGAGCTCAGTAATGTCCATCCTAATTTTTGGTGAAGTGACCAACTGATCGGTGAATCAACAGAAAATTATTCAAAAACAACACTGCAAATTTATTAATCCATTAATTTAAGTAGTTTTCCAATTTAAAAAATGCCAGAGAATCACTGCTTAAAGGTGCTGTATGCTCTAAGTTTTTCCTATCGCTTCATAGCCAGTGTTGGCCTTAACAGCTGTTTATTTATCAAGAGCTTAAGCCATCAGTGTGTTTATAAGACAAGAGATTAGAATATGCAGCACCACCTCTTCATCCTCTCATAGTGGACTGAGGGCAGACTGCAGGCTACAGTGACTCACAATCGAAAAGTTGTATTATGAGACAGCATGGGCTGGGGCTAGCTGGTTAGGATTCTAACCTCAGCAGAAGAAAAGAAGTGATAGAAATGGAAGCAAAACGAGAGTTTATGTTGACCTTGCTTTCCCAGCGCTGGAGATGTTGTTCTGTTAGTGCTGTTGGCTGTGTAGCAATAGCAAAACTTGTGTATAGCACCTTTAAAGCTTCTCAAATGTGAGGATTTGCTTGATATCTCTGATTTCTGATCAATGATCAATAGTTTGGGACTGTTTGTTAGACAAAAAGGAGTATTTAAAGATGTCACTTTGGGCTCAGGTAAAATATGATGTGTTTTTTTTTGTTTGTTTGCTTGTTTTTGTTTTTTGGTATTCAATAGACTGATCACTTAAGTACTCCGCAATGAAAATAACCCCTACAACCCTAATCCTAATGGTGCACTGTGACAACATGTGATTCTGATGGTGTTCCTCTGTTTTCCCTTTCCCTTTTTAAACTCTACACTTTCATATGCAGATTGATCCTTTGTACCACAGGCTGGTGTCTTCCTTGAGGCTACAAGACACTGCCCTTTACTTTACCTCTCAGTCTTTAACCTGACACTCTCTCACTTCTGCTCAACACCCTGTTATCACAAGGAGGTTCTTTAATTAGAAAAGCAGCACTGGGCTTCACAAGGCGAAGTAGAAAACCACAGGTTGTCCACCCAGGCACTATTCATCCACATTTGTTGCATTTGTTGGCCATTGTTTTTCATATGGCAGTGAAATTATGCTGAGATTACTCTGCCCAGAGGTGGCACAGTGACAATGAGGAGCAGATGTAGTGCCACTCAGGGATGAATATGTGGAAAAAACAAAGCCAAATGATGGAACTCTTAAAACTTAAAAACATGCAGGCATCAAAAGAAACAAAGATGATACTGTAAGGTTAATGAGACTATTTTGACACTAATTTAATTGCTGCTGCCCCAGATGACTTCAGCACCATCCAGCATCTCCTCTTGATTTCCCTCTGTGAGAGCAGGCGTGACTTCAAGCCATCCTCTTGGTAACTCTCCAGCACGTATTTATGTTGGTGCGATGGTGTATAACTGTGTTTATGATGCTATAAAGTCTTTTTGGCCAAAGCCCTTGCAGCCCACGGCGTGTCTTTAGGTCCATCGTAAAGCTGGAATGGGCTCTGCCCTTGGAAAAGGTACTGTGAGTATTAGTGTGTGTGTGCATGCATGTGTGTGCACATCTCTTGTATATGTAAAGTTGATTGTTACAGGAGCTGCAGGATCCACCAGCTATTTTTATTGTTACAAACACAACATCATTTGGACTTGCAGAATTGCTTACTTTTCAAACCCTATGCCTCTAAAGTGAATACATCGTGTCCTACCAGCATGATTAGGGTACAGTGATTAAAGTCATCCAATATCAAACACTAATCACCCTCTAGGCTTGAAAATTGGCTGTAAAAATCTATACTCTTGTCTTACATAAAGAACAAGCAGCTGTGATCAAAATGTAATGAATTTTAGTGATGACAAGCAGAAAAAAAAAAACAGCTTCTCTGCTGTCGATATATATGTTGACTTTCCAAAATATGGCTAAATTCATTATTTGAAAATCATGGTATTGGCCGTTTTTTAGCCCTGAAACTCCACTGGATAATGATTGTGTTGAACATATTGAGCAGATGGACAGCAAGGGAGTGCATTGTGCTGTAGGGATGATTTGAATGGTGTCTGTGGACATTTTGATAATTTTTCTGCTGTGAAAACTTGGCATCATTGGAATCCATTATGACCAACAGAGCTGCTATTCCTTGCCACCTGGTTATTTGATAGTAAAAAAGACTTTTGAGTGGGGTGTGACTTTAAAGGAGCTCTTTGTCAGTTGTGCTGTAACTACATAATCAACATTAGCATTAACAGCTGTTTACTTACCAGTCTAGGAGGAATGTTGTGAGTTCAGCATCTTAAATCCCTTACTTGCTTAATTCCTTTACTTGTCAAAAACTCTCCAGCAGTGGAAAGCAACAGCAATGTTATGCTTCTAGTTGTATCACTTCTTTTCTTCTACTGAAGTTAGCATGCTAACCAGCTAGCCCTGGCCGGGCTGTTCTGTCGTGCCACTTTTCGATAGCAACTCACTATAGCATTCAGACTGCCCTGAAGAAGTAGCCCTGCTCAGAGGACATATTCCAACCTCTTGTACTGTAAACACAACAGTGGCTGAAGCTCTTGGCGAGCTACCATCACCACCACCTGCTCACAGCAAACAAAAACAAAACAAAACAAAACAAACAAAAAAAAAAAACACATTATGTGGCAGAAAAAAATGATGACAATAAAAAACTGTGCAGTGATACGATTTTTCACTTATTCATTTTCTCTTGAAACATTGTCAAAAGAAAAAAAAACTTTTTCGTCATGAGATAGTATGATGTCTCCTACTTGAATTGTTTCCTCTCTCACCTTCAAATGCACAATAGAACAACAGTGGAAAAGTTTTGCTGCTGTCAGAAAAAGTATGTGTCTCTAAGATAGCATTTCAGGTTAATGACTGCTCGTAGTTCACCAGCTCCAGAGCGCACACAGGAGTCACGGTGTCAGAGCATTTTAACGTGTGAAAGCAAGCAAACGCATGGACACACATACAGTGGTAAGAGGGGGCAAATGATATGACAGAAAATGGCATCCCCATAAGTCAAGCAGACAAACAAGCAACTGTCAAAAGGATTAATTGGACTCCTACGCACCTTCTCAAGCATCAGTCGGTGTGTTTGTTATGTGTGTGTCTATGTGTGCGCACAAGCACTCGCGCTGATGTGCTGTCATGAATAAGTGGGAAATGAACAGCAAGCACTCTCAGTTCAAGCTCTCTGAGCATGTGTGTGTGTGTGTGTGTCAGTGTTTCCATGTAATGTACGTCAGGCTTGCCGCAAGCAGTCAGTTTCAGGTTGGTCTCATTACCAAGGTAATTCCTCTGGAGCAACAGCTCTGTAATGGCAGGAGATGGTAATGATCCTTTAATAGCCCTCCTCATTGCCCACTGGCCAGATCCTAAAACCCGATTTGCCTACTGTGTTCCCACTGAGCCAAGAAGATGAATAGAAAACTAACCATCATTATATCTGCCATAGAAATCAAATCAGAACACCCATAATCTACTTCTCGGCTCCCTCCTTTTTGTCTCATTTTCAAACCGTCCGTTGCACACTCTATACATCTCTCCCCCAGCTCCCTCTTTCTTTCTCTCTCCCTCCACTCATCTGACTTTCTGCTCCTTTCCCCTCATTTCTTCTTCTTTTGCTTGTCTTTTGTCTCTTTGTATCAAGGCTCAGTTTTCCGTTTCTATACTTCAAAAGGCGTCAGAAGATTGGATTCTTTTTTTTTTTAAATCGGCATTTGGAGGTAATGAGGGATGACACAACGTGAACTGAGAAAGCAAACCAAACCGCGCCAGTCTCACCATGCAAAGCATGATGAAGAGCAAGGCTAAAGCAGCGTAGTGTTTCTTGAGTAAATGTGTGAGTGTATTTGCATGCAAGGGAATGTGTTTCGGTCTCAGGAGGCCCGGTTCAATGCTTAGGATTGATAAGGATTTTGTTATCACCCTTCAAAGTTGCAAAGAAAACAATGGTAAATGTGGAAATTGATCGTGCGAGTGTGTGAGTGTGTGAGTGAGCACGGGCGGGCATGTGCGTGTCCGACACCCCTGTTATCTGAAGTGAGAAAATCGAGAAAAGGCCAAAAACTCCACACTAATCTCCTCCACATATGGTTGGGTCTCTCACATATCCTTGATAAGATTTATAGGGATTAGTTTGTCCCCCAAAATAGTCAGAGTGTGGAAAAATGGCTGTCTGGAGGGTCCTTTAATCTCTGAGCCATCGGCACTGTTGACACGACGGACCAATACTAAGGAACTGAGACCATTCTTTTGTTTGATTCTGGAAAACAGTGTCCAGGAATTATGTTTGCTTAGTTTAACAAGCAGGGAATGGAATATAAATACAAGTGTGAATGACCACAAACACACACGCACAGGGTAGAAGTTTGTTGGTTGTTGTCCACTGGATGACTCTGCAGTGACTCAGATGATCCTTTTGCTGAACTATCTTTCCTTTTCTGTCTTCCTCCTCTTCTCTGCCTCGCCTCCTCCTCAGTCAGTATAATTCATCTTAAATAATTCAGCTCAACCAGGCCAGTCTTTAATCAGATGTCACTACTTCCCTCACTGATCGGGCGCCAACACATTATAATCATCCGAGTCTTCAGACTTCACAGTTGGCAAAGTCTTGGGACATCTTTTTCCTTTACTTAAATGATGCTTTATATTTTGTCTGATATATTTGTGGCATCACTGGTTCATGCCTTTTAATTCTGTCCCTTTATCTCTTCACTTCTGTAGCTCATACCGATATTGGATGTTTTAGGTCATTAGTGATATGGAATAATAAGAGGAAAGATCAGATAATGACATATTAGCAAAGTGTTTTTTAATAATGATATCTTAAATTTGGTTATTGAGCAATTAGCGACCAAGATATACAATAAGTCAGGACATTTGAAATTAAACTCAGAGTGCTCTCTGGTGGAAAACTATGGAACACTGCTTCTCCATTGCAACTGGCATTTATGTGCAGCATTCTCTCTTTTTTAATCGTCTTGATACCATGTAACTGTTGTAACCTTGGGTTATTAATAATATGCACCATGATCAATATATAGTGACAGTCAGGCTCCAATTTAGTTAAGACTTAAAGTTTAGTCCATGTAAGTGAAGTCTGACATTAGCAGAAACACATCAAACTAATAATTTTTCTCAGCGTTGAGTAACATACCTTCTGTATGATGATCCTTCTTTTATATATCCATCTAACTGCTCTGGAGCTTTCTATCCCATATGTCTTATTGAAATCTCACATAAAATTTTCACAAATTGCAGTTTAAAAAAAGTCTTTATCAGTCAGTAGGATGCATAAAATACAAGCATCTGGTGAATACACCAGACAACACATAGATGACTGGTCAGTAACCTCAAATTTTGCAAGGGTGACACAGCCATGTTCTTACAGCAAAACAAACATGGGCGACAATCAACAAGCTCGCACTGTGTATGTGGTCAAGTTTAACAGTCTATACAATTTACGCCCTCTGTTCTTTGCCCTCGAATCAGACAGGAAAAACTCCCAAAAACCCTATAATAGGAAAGGGAAACCTCAGGAAGAGCAACAGAAGAGGTTCCTCCTCTCAGACATAAAATAGATGTGTCTTTTAGAATATTAACCATAAATAGATTTTACAATATGGACAATCAAGGATGACAACATTATCGGTTATGGTATTAAAGAAGAATATGATCTGGGAAGGCACTGAACAACTTCCAGGTGCTGCCAACAGATGGGACCCTATGAAACCCTGACTGCCTCTCTCTACTATGACGACCTTGAGAGGACAGACTACTGGAAACATACAACAGGCTAAACCAAGCACACATAATTCCGTGTCTAGGAGAGGAAACAAGGTACAGAGGAGAGGAGAGAGAGAGACAAGGCAGAGTCTTGGACTCCTGGAGGATGATCCAGATCAAAACATACAGAATGAGTAAGGGAGGAGAGAGGTCCCGGGACAGTGAAAAGAGGACAGGGAGGAGGAGAAAGTAGAGGAATGGAGAGAGGAGAATGGGCATGCAGCCTGGAAGCACTGTGCTTGAGGGAATAAACAGAGAGTCAGTGAGATGCAGCGGTTGTCAGAGGATTTTAGTAATCCTCATCAGTAGGACAACTTGCTATGGTTTATGTTTAACATATTTAATGTTTTTACTAAGCCTGAGAATGGGGCTGGTAACGATTCCAGGCCTGGCGTAATTGAAGAATAAGCCATGACGACAGTTAAGGCATTAAGATGAGTTTGAAGTTTGAATTTAAATGCCTCAACAAATTAGACAGCCTGATATCAGCAGGGAGACTGTTCCAGAGGAGATGGGGCATGATAGGGAAAGGCCCAGCACCCTGCTGACTTCTTTTTTAACTCTGAGGACAGACAGCCCTGTGCTCTAGAGCCAAGAGCATGGGATGGAATATAAGGTTTAAAGAGATCAGAGAGGTATGAAGGCATGCCTATTTAACATTTGTATGTCATTAAGCTTTTGCCGTAATGGAATGAATGTGAACTTTGTAGGTGTTGTGAAATGATTCTATCTCACTGGGCGACACACAACTGATACTGGTGGGCCCTTGTCAGTTGCCAATATCATGTTGTTACGAATTCATTTTAATGAACAACTGGCAGTGACTGGATCGAGACTTACTGTTAAGATCTTTACTTTCTGAGGTCATATGCCCACATCCAGCACCAAGCTGATTGTTAATATTTTGTTTGTAAGATCCACAGACACAGAACATGAGCGAGAACTGGCCTCAGCAGCAGTCGTTAACAGTCAATCATTTCTATAACGCCACTGCATAGTTCAAGGCAGCATATAGCCATCATCGGCGTTGCTACTTGCGAAAACCAAAGCTTCTTAATGGGACTTAAAAGATCCAAAGAGGCTGAGAAGGTCACCACTGTTCTTGGAGCAAGGCCCATCTGGAGCACTAGGGCTGGATGTACAATGTGACATTATACAGTGTACATTCTAGACATAAACTGCATTTCCAAAAACAGAATCTATAGGCATTTGACTTGCTGTAGAAAACCATGGTTGCTATTAATCAATTCAATGGTGGCTATCTCGTCCTAGTGGTCCTGCAAGCCATGATAGCTTGACAGTACCATGCCAGGCCACCAGGAATCCCTAAAACTGAAGTGGTTTTGGCTGAATTTTATTATCTGTACCGTCTTGAGGCCCACAAGCACTTTTGATCACAGCTGGCGCTGAGCAACAATGGCTATCATAAATGTTTTTCTCATGTGATGCACACAGCAGGCACTGTGCTCACAGGCAGCATGTGCATACCTCCGACTACTGACTGGCATCCTGAAATACTGGGAGCGGCTGAAATACTGTTTGGTCCAGAGGGCAGAAGGACAAGTGTGAGCCGTCAAAATGTCATGGGCTCAGAGTACTTTGTACGTGATCAGCCCATTATCTTCCTGGCTTAATTAAATGGCTGAATAGGGAATTGTGTGTGGGCCACATGGCCTGAGGGTGATAAAAGTAAGAAAATAATGAGATTATATGTATATGCCATTCTATAAAGGTTGATTTGTCTCGTGGGAGATGTTTAGCTGCACTTAGACTGCATGGTCAGTCTTAGCCTCTGTGGGAAAGGAACAGAG
Organism: Lates japonicus; assembly: GCA_033238685.1. Taxonomy (NCBI): domain Eukaryota; kingdom Metazoa; phylum Chordata; class Actinopteri; family Centropomidae; genus Lates; species Lates japonicus. The sequence goes on from BRZM01004175.1 coordinate 12,942, forward strand.
GTGTGCGCAATCACTGTTGTTACTATCGTTGCAGCGATTATGTTAGGAAACTATTCAAACGACAAAGTTTTAAAGATTTAATAGTTGAATGATATGCACTTCTACTGTTAGTGCCCCACAGAAGGATTTCACTCACCAGTGGCTGTCTGAGATCCGAGCAAGTTCCTGCCTTTAGACAAACAGGCCCTGGGTTGGGCCCATTGCAAGTAGAGCTGGTGGCTTGGTTGTCCCATGGCTCAACATGTTACTATCCATACCCATCATTGTTTTCAGCAGCCTTACACTGATCAGTGGAGAGCTTCCTGCTTCCTGAGACCAGGAGAAAAGAGCTCCCTGATTCAACTGATGAGGCAGAGGGCAACATGTAAGTAAGATACATGCCGATGACACATTTTAGTTCAGTGTGATGAACTCTTCATTAGCATCTCCATGTGACAACTGAGTCTATGGACAGTCCAGCTGTACAATCTGTACATTGCGTTTTTATTGACCACTTGAGCTACTTTCAATAAACTTCAAAATACTGAATATCATCATATATGAAAACACAAACCAAATAACCTCTTTGCCGTGGGATCAAGAAGGACTATCAAATAACACATTTTGTTTCTATTGTTTTGTTGACAAAAAGATTCAAACAAAATATATTACAGAAACGATATGTTAACAAAACAGCTCACAATATAACACTATTTGATAGAACTAACATACACCTCTGTTCCTTTCTCCCACAGAAATAAGACGACCATGAAGATCCTAAGTGCATCAAGCATGTCTCCACGAGGCAAATCAACCATACTGTAGAATGAACACTGTTACTTACTCTGTCTGTCCAAATCTCCATTAGTTTTCTTGTTGTATCACCCTCAGGCCACATGTTAGCCTTACACACAAGATATCTGCAAATGTAATGAGCTGATGGCTCGGGAAGATAATGAGCACAGTCATGACCACAAAGTAACAAACCCTTGACATTTTAATGACTCTGTGTCTTAACCTCTTGTGCCACCCTCTGGACAAACTTGATATTTTCAGCCACTCTACAAAGTGTTCAGGATGCCAGTCAGTAGTCTGGAGGGTATGCACATGCTGCCACCGCCTGTCACAAACATGCAACAGTCAGTGCCTGCTGTTGTGCACTCACATAGAAAAAAACATCTTAAGCATTGCAAATAATAATAAAACCCAATATATCAACACTCAACTAACAATCCAAAAGTATTTATTAGGCCTCAAGACATTTTGAATAATAAAATTAATGAAGGCTGCTTCAGTTTCAGGGTCCTGGTATTGTACATGGTACTGTCACTTCTATCATGGCTTACTGGGACACTAGAACTGAAGATAGCCACCATTAGTTGATTAATAGCAACCATGGTTTTTCTACTATGACAAGTCAAAATGCCTATGAATTCTGTTTTTAGAAATACCAGTTTATGTCTGGGAAATGTACACTGTGTGTGTCATTTATGCATCCAGCCCCTGAACGCTCCAGATGAGCGTACAACTCAAGAACAGTGGTGACCTTCTCATGTACCTGTTTGAATCACACACCAAATCCCAATCTAAAAGCTTTGGTTTTTCACCTTAAATATTACTTATGATAAATAATGGCTTTATATCATCTTTCTCTCTCTCTCTCTTTTTTTTTTTACCTTGAACTAATACAGTAGCTCGTTATAGAAATGATTAACTGTTAACGATCTACTTTCTACTGAAATATGGTTCTCAATAAAAACTGTTCACAGTGTTGTCTGTGGATCTTTTTTTAAACAAAATGTTCCTGTGGAAAAACATTCTTTTGTTGAGTTTCTCAAATTGTATTTATTTATTTTTTATTTTATTTTAACCCTTAAACTCACAAACCACAAATCAAATACCATTCACCTCCA
>BRZM01004177.1:0-15410 GCA_033238685.1 Lates japonicus
TTTTTTTTTTTTTTTAATTGGGTATTTCCTCCTCACTGTCACTGATATCCAAGCCATCTGTGCCTGACATGAGCTTGACCTGATCAGCGTCATTTAAGTGGCTCATTAGGGTCACATTAGCTCTCTAACTTGGGGCCAGGCCAGACTGCCTCACTTTTACCAGTGCAATCTAATTTTACAATTAAATCACCTTCTTTCTCTGTATTCCCCCTTCTGTGTTTTCTTTCCTCCCTCCCCCTGCCCCCTCCTCTCCTCAGCCTCAGTGGATATGAAGCAGATGCTGCCGCTGAAGCTGTCCGCCCGAGACGAAAACGCCCTCAAGGCCAAGCGCTCCATCAGCCCCCACCAGCAGCTTTCGCTGTCAGCCCTGCATCTCCACGCAGGTACCTATTTATACACACATACTGTCCATGAAACACACACACACACACACACACACACACAAACAAACAACCCTCCCTCCCTTCCTCCTCCACTCTGTTAGGACGAAGCCAAATACAGTCTCCTCCTGTCTGTCTTTGCTTACTGCATTATTAAACTTCTGTTCTCACAGACGCAAACATGAGACACACACACATTCTCCACCTGGGCAAACCCGACCCCACCCGATTGCGTTCCTCATAAAGCCGCCTTTATGCCCAGCCTCACCCTGTGTAAACACCTATCAATTTCACATGCTTCACCGTGATTAATGGCAGGCTGTACTGCTGACACAGACATTTTAACACTTTAATCCTGCGTCCTCACAATTACCACTGACAAAAAACACTGGCAGGGTTTCATGTGATAGATTACAGTTAGGATGAATAAGCCCAGCTGCATTAAACAGGTACAAGTGACTAATCTGCTGCTAGTTTTCATGCTATTTTTGGTTTAATCCCCTTTTCTCTAATGGCCTCTCTTTTACGGCTCTTACAGATCAGCTCAGTCCTCCAGAGAGCGCTGGACCAGACAGCCAAACCACCTCTTCCATCAGCACCTCCCACCCTCCAAACGTCCAGAAGCCCCCCATCCCTCCCGCACAGTCCCATCCTCAGCCCTCCATGCAGCCTCCCACCATGACTCCCCCCTCGCAGAGCGCTGGATTCCTCCAGTTCCAGTCCCACGCGCAGCCCCAGGGCCCTGGTCCGAACACCCAGGTAAATCACGGGCTCAGCCACAGCCACAGTGTGCCACCACCATACAAGATCCCCACAGAAGACCTCAATAAGGAGGACGTCATCTTTTTCTAAACTCCAAACCCCTGCCTTCAAGCACTGATCACAAAAAAAAAGAAAGCAGTTTATGGGATGGTTACTGATCCCAGACAACCACCAGGCTCTTTTCAAGGGTCTCTTACTTGCGATAATGTGACGCTGACTGTATGTTCAGTGTGAGCAGGTGTGTTGTTATTGACTATTAAGGTAGTTTAAATATTTGTACAAAGTTGCAGCTACAGTGGCTCACATAGAAAGAAAAAAAAACCATTTTATTTACAAAAGAAGACTTGCTTTTCAACGGTTTCTTTTTTATTTCATTCTTGGTTCTTTTTCTAAAAAACAAGTACAAAGAGGGAACCTTTGGCAAAACAAAGGCTCGTTGTAACACAAATGAAAAGGTTTAGATGAAGTTATAACAATCCAAAGACATTAGCGGCGAGAGCTGAAGGTAATTTGACTGAAAGGAACAATGTGAAAGAAAAAAAAAACAGGTGCTTTTCAGGAGACTCCGGTCAAGCTGGTTAGTGAAGCATGCAGAAACTGAAAGGTGCAGCGATGGAGCCCTGGCCTTAACCATCTGCTTCTACTGGACCTGGAACCACAAGAAAATTATTCAAGAGGAACTCAATACTCTCTGCGTGATGTTTTATTTGCACAGTGTAAATACTCCATTCCAGACTCATGACTGAACTTTTATGGACGAAATGTGCGTTGTTTGGTTGTAAAGCTGTAAAAGTTCATTTAAATTAGTTTTTCTTGCTTTCCTTAATCATGCTTATTGCAGATAAGTGGACTACATCTTTAGTGTTGCCAGTGGTTGTGAAACCTGACTTGGATTTGGTCAGCAGACGTTTTTCTTTTTTTTTTTCCACTGTGTTGTGTAATTTCAATTAAGGGACCGTTTGGCTTTTGGCAACTTGTACTGTTTTTCCAGTCCATGCAGAGTGAGACAAACTCAGGGACGCCTTTCTTATATGTCTGTATAATTTGAAGTGATGCCACTTTAGCCTGTTCTAGGTCTGTCTCTGCATTTTGTAGCAGTAGCTCTCTTAAAAAAACAGGGATAACATTAATCATTTGTATCAAATCTAGCATTAACAATATTTCTCAATAGCATCTTCACAAGTATGTACAGTTGCATTTTTGTTTCTGCAACTATGGGTGTGGGTCAGCTATTTGATAAAAGATCACTTCTTTAAAACAGGTGGTGGTGACAGATTTATGTAAATTGAGTATGTACTGTATTTAAATTAGTCTTCAACCTCTAAGGTTTAAAGCTATATCCTACAGACTTGTAGCTGAAGTGCAATTAATCCCATTAGACACCCAGGAAATGAGCTAAACTTGGCACCATTAAGCATATTGTACCATGTAGACAACAAAAAGGGCTCAATGAGTTTGTCACACCCTTGTTACATTTCCCAAAAATGATCCCTTTGAGCAACCAGTCTTTAAGAAACATCTATCTGTTGGCATTTCAATGGAGCTGTAGTGTGCTGCACGATTCATATCATTTCATGCTGTTTGTTGTATTAAGGGTAAAATTGACTTTTAATTGCTTCATATTTCTGGACAGTTGCAAAGAAAAAAGAAAATGTGGGGTTTCAGGCTAAAAGAGAAACATGAGCAATAATCACAACAATTTTATACAGAGTTTACAAAATGGTAAAATCCATCGTCATTTTAATAGAAAATAGACCTTCATGATGTTGCACTAGCTGCTTCACAAGATTAAAGGCCTCTGTGTTATTAGATTACGATAAGTTAGACAATGATTACAAGACCTAAATGTGCTTAATGGAGCACAGTGTTAACATGTTTTTTATCTCTCAGTTTAGTGATTCTAAAATGGCTTCTGTATACATGTGCTGAGTCTTGTAGATGCTCATAAAAAGCCAGGAGTGTACAGAAATTGAAGCTTTTTAAAGTTTATAGATTCCCCTGTTCAATCCTCTTTGGTCTTAATTTTTCCACCCAAGTCAGGAAATGAAAAGTTCATGTGATTGACAAGTCATGTTTTTTAAAAGCCAGTATCTCTGGGACTCATTTTGCTGACTCGGCAGTTTGTAAAAGTGTCAGAGTGGGTTCATTCTAGCTAAGCCAGTATATCTTTGAGTTAAATATGAAGATGTCAGTTTCAATTGAGGCCCTCAGGTCTCAACGACGGTGTGTTCTGTTGATTGCTGATGACATTTCATTAGCCAGGTCTTAAATCTCTGTGCCTGTGACAGAAAAAGCGGTACTGTGACGGGTACAGTGGTCCTGCGGCAAAAAAGGACTGTCAGCTGTTGTCTTAAGATTTCAGTCTTTATCTTTCTTCATAGGTGAAATACGGGGATGAGCATCCCATTGCTTTTCTCTGTATCTATGTGAGATTCTGTTTAAATAGTTGACACATTCATGTGTTTTGTGTCTCTCGAGGGGAAAATATAAGAAGAGCTTTTTGTCTTTGTCTAAATAAGCTTGTCTCTGAGGGTGTGATCACTACCTGAAGTTTGAGCAAGTGTTGATGTATATTATGTATATTGTTGTACATACCGTACCTGATCTCCGCTGCACCGGCTGCCCTCCTCCTACACAGTCTTGTATTAGAACCAGATGTTTAACATGAATCAAGATGCAAGTCAGCCAAAAGTCTGTTTGTGCATATGTGTATATACCCTTAAAATACACACATGGGTGTGTATGTACAATATGGTACGCCTTGTTTGGATAAACTCGTGGCAGTTTATGAAACCACAATCAGTCATTGCTGTTATAAATCAACTAAAATTGAAGGTGTGTATATTTAATCTCCTGATGTGCGTTGATGTTGTAGCTTTGAAGTCTAGGTGCACTGTCTGTTGTCTTTGTCCTGTGACTCATGAGTGATGTCTCACCAAGATTATGTAGCAGTCATGAAAAAAAGAAAAAACTAAACTAACCATCTGCTTGTTTCAGTCGGTTAAACCAAAGAGACATTCGGCTGACTGGGCTCCTTTCTGTGCTCGTGTATGAGGGGTAAATGACACTGTGCTGGTTGTGTGGTCGTCCACAAAGTGTTATTACTTGTGAAAACATCCTCCAGGGAGTGTCCATAACAAGTGTGTTTACAGCACATTGAAGTCCAACTCATATCCTGCTTCAGGTCCAATTTTTGGATTTCCTGTTTGTTTTGCGTCACATCCACATCACAAATGTCGATTTACACACAGGTGAACATTATATTCAGAGTCATCTTGAAACCACACAGTAAACTATAAACGCAACAATGAATCAAATACAGGTACATCAGTATACTTGCTTATAGTGACACAGCCTAACTATAGCGTCTGATTTTTTTTTTCTCATGAGCTCACCGAACACTGTCATTTAAGAAATACTGTATTTATATCTACCAACACTTGATCATTACAAAGGACCATGGGCTGTTAATGTGTATGTGAACATACTTTTGGTGATTTTCAGTGGGTGGAGCCCTATTAAAACAACTTTCCACACTTTGACAAAACAATCCCACATAAAGGTCCGCTTACTACTTGTTTTTTTTTCCCCCACAGCTTTCAACCATCTCACGCAGTCTTCGGCCAACCAAACACGAGCGAGACGTCTTATAATGTCGTCACAGCTTATAGCTTGCATGATAACAAAGCGAACTCCATCCATGCATAAAGACCATATAATATGGTTGAAAGTTCTAGAAGAAGCCAGTAAGTTGACCTTGAGTTGGGATTGTTTTGTACAACTATTATTTTCAAGTACATGAATTAACTCTTATTTCCATGTTTGTCCATTTTCCTGTATTTTCTTTTGAATGCTGAATGAGAGATGTTAGATGACGGGAAAACTGGTGTAAGAGCACTTTAGTTCTGCTCCAGGTACGAGACTTTTTATCTGTGGATTATAACGGACCTCGACAGGAGAGGTGGATGCTGCCTCTTGGTGCCACTGCTCGGATCAACGCAAGTCTTAAATGTTGTTTTGCAGTACTGAACTGCTTGACCTTTTTTTTTTTTTTTTTTTTGCTCTTTTACAACTTGGAAGCCAGTCAGTCACATCACTGTGTGTGTGTGTCTGTGTCTGTGTGTGTGTCTGTGTCTGTGTGTATCTTTGTGTGTGTGTGTGCGGAAACATTTCTAACAGAGTTGTTTTCAGTCGTGTTTTTTTATACACACACACACACACACACTTGTGCACACATATTGGACCTGTAATGTGTAAATAATCATGAACATATTTTATTTCCTCGGCCAATTTTACACTAGTCACTTTGGATAGTAGCATACTTGAAGGGGAAAATGAATGTTTATAATGCTTATTATTATTGTCTGTGAACTTTTATTTACCAAGAGCTGTCTAATGACGTTTGTAGCACACAGCAAAACTGATTTTTGTATTGTTTATTTTATTCACTGCGAGATGTTAGAACGACCTGTGGACACAAACTGCTGCCTTAGAGAGAGTTTAGTAATAAAAAGTCTTGAAATGATTTTTCTTTTCATATTTATATTGTCTTTTTCTGTTTCTGATTTGCAGTTGACAAAAGATAATTGTTTGGTTTGCTTTGAAGTCAAGCATGCAATGAATGATTCCCATTCGTGTGAATTTGTATTTACAAGGATTTGTCGCCCCCCCCAGTAACTACCACATGAACATGTAATGTATAATTCTGCCTCATTATTTAGATCTCTACTCACTGCTCATCAAAATAATCCTGACCACCCAATTAGCTCCCACCATAGCCATTCCTCAGTGTCTAGGAGGTGCAGTAACAGTGTTTTTGACCCTGTGTTTAGACGACCTAATAACAGTCTATTCCCAGACAAAGCTCTATTTTCAGGTGCTGTGGTTGTGGCTGTTCAATCCCTCTGTAGACCACGCTAACAGCAGGACTGCCTGTTCCTGCGTTATTGTCATTCTGGCTGGGAAGACGCTACAGTAGTGGCCAGTTTTTATTGTCTGCTGTCATTAGTGGCTTTCGTCTGTCTCCTCTCAACAATTATTTTTTCCAGGCTGCTTCCCCCGTGGAGGGAGGCTGCATTTGATTCTGTCTTTGTTTTTGTCTCGCTCCTTCCACTGCTCTGCCCATTGCATGTCTCCCTGTCTCTTCCCCTCTCATCTAATGCCTCTGATCCATCTCAACTCAACCGCCTCAGCAGCTCAGAGGTGTTTTATGTAATGCAGTTTTGCAGGAAGTTAGGAGTCTTGGCTGTTGTTATTCTGTGACAGAGGCTCTTCTCACCGCAGAGTTAAACAAATAGATGCTCCCCAGAGACAGACGTGCAGACGAAACCTCCCTGCAGGCTCATAAAACACTGAGACAAATCTTAGTTTGATAGACTCTGCCTCAGCAGTTGGTTTCCATTTGTTTTTGTTCTTCCACCCAGATCTAACAGCTTCCTTGTGCTTTGGCACCACTCAAGGTTGGAACGAGTCATAAGGCTGCTAAAAGAGTCTGAGTGACACCAGAATTCAAATTCAGCATTCCCTAAGTTTTTAGCTTGTGACCCCTCAAGATGAAGCAGTGTCTCTTTGTGACCCTGGTCAATGGTTGTGGCCAGTTCAGCCAGGCAATGATTTTTTTTTCTCTCTTGTTTGAGTAAGTAATACGTCTACAGCCAAGCTAGTCTCTATAAGGCTTTGCATTCCATGAAAAGACTAAAACAACCAATGAATTGATCCTACAAATATTCCCTTTTTCCATAGTGTTCAGTTCAAAAACACACCAGTGAGCCACACTGATGCACTGGGCATCATTCTTCCCTCTTTTTGATGAATGTGAGCGCTGTATTTTTTTGTTTTTAGTCATTCCCATATACCCCATCCTGCTGCCATAAATACTCAGAAGAGCACTAGGCCGAAAATGCATATGACTAAAAATAATACACACAGTGCACTTTATATTTCTGTAATATTTCCTAAAAGCCACAGTGCCCAGCAGTGAAATTATCAAGCCTAAAAAAAGAAATGATATATCTGTGACCCATTTTTTAAGATTTATGTCTTGAGTTGGGAGGAATGGGCTTGAGGGTGAGTGCCACAGAGAGGCTGACGGACCCGTAAAGAGATGGACCGGTGCATTGTTGGTTTTGGTCTTTCCATTGGATTTGTTGACAATAACAAAGAGATGGAATTTCACCAGCCTTATCTTTTAAGTACAGTGGCACCTTGAGCGAAATGCTACTGTCAGCTTGCTGTTGTCCGCTATGACATTGCTAAATGTTGAGCAGGTACAATATTTTCAACACTTAAGTTTAATGTATTAGCATGTTGACATTTGCTAACGTCTATCAAAAATAATCAAGATTTTGTTAATCATCCTCTCTGATTTGTCTTGGGGTTCCTGACCCCTAGGTTGGGAACCACTGCTTGTAACCTACACCAGCAATGTCTCTTAAGACTACATACTCTTCCAACCTCCAGCAATGCTGTTTTTGAAAGTGATGTTATGAAGGAATGCTACTTATCTGAGCGTTGTTTCACAGCTCTGGGCTGACACAAAGATCCTCTTGTTGAAAGGACACAAAGCGGACTCTATCTGTCCTCTTTGCTAACACCCAAGGTGATTACAGAGAGATAGCCGGCAGTAAAACATGTCTCTCAGCCAAGGCTGCTTCAAACTCAGATTACATAACCACCTTGGCAGACTGCGGTAAATTCTAGGAAATAGAGGTCTGTCCAAGATAAGGCATTTTGATTTTTTTCTGGTTGTAGCTGTTATCAGTGATAGATAAAGAGCAGTAAAGGTTTGTGGCCTGCAACGATGTTTTTTATTTACATCCATGTCTCCTTGGACACTGGATATTTCTCAAGGGTTGTAAAGTCTGATATGTAAACTTGGAGTGATTTCATGCTGTCTGGCTCATAGTTTTGCTTTGGATGAATGAAAATCATTGTCACCCCCATGCATCCCCCCCACCCCGCCTGCTGAACTGATCTTCCATCTTGCATCAACAAAGGAAGTCCTTGTGAGAGGGGCAACAGTGAAAAGACCTCCACAGAGAAAGGTTATGCCAGGTAGAAATCAGATCAGGTGGACAGCTATTGTTCTGGCAGAAGAGACGCCTCAGGTGAATTGAAAGGGTGGGGGCTGGGGGGTGGATTATAAAGGAAGTGTGCTCTGTGCTGACTCGCCCTTTGTGCTCACAGCATTTGCATTTTGCAGTCAGCTGTAGCCCGGTAACTGACCGGTCAGTCCAGTTTTATTCCCAGGTGCCTGTGTGCTGATTACACTGCATCAGGAAGTGGTGAATGGTGCCATTTGCTGTTAAATCAGCTGTTCAGAGAGAGCTAATACATAGATTCTCACTGACTTTCATCAGGACAAATCTATACCCAAATACAAAACAATATTTAGTCCTGGATTAAAGGAATAGTTCAACATATTGGGAAATATGCTTATTTGCTCTCTTGATAAGTGATAGATGGAGAGATTGATACCAGTTCCATGTCGGTCTGTTCAAGTTGACACTAAGGCTACAAGCCAGTCAGCTTAGCTTAGCTTAGCATAAAGACTGGAAGCAGGGGGGAACAGCCTGGGTTTGTCCCAAAAGCTGGCCACTAGCACCACCAAAGCTCACTGATTAACCCATTTTATCTGGCTGTAGCTTCATATTTAGGCATGAGAGAGGCATCAGTCCTCTCATTCAACTCTTAGTGAGACAACATGTAAGCGCAGTTCACAAAATGTTGAACTATTCCTTTAAGGAACTGTTGAATGAAATGAACTCACAGGAAATACCATTTATATAAAGGCTATATTCGGTTTTCCAGCTATTTGATCACCAAAAAAGACCCCCTCCACATTATATGAGGTGATTTTCTCTCTGTGCAATAATAATCAAATTCAGATAAATACAAGTCTTGTCCACAGCTTTAAGCATTTTCCATCTGTGTTTCAGGATGCAGTATTGTTCAGGGCTGATGCAGTGTGGGAGGTCTCTGCTGTGGCATTTTCAAAGAAGTAAGAAAGAACCTCCCTGATGCACACACACACACACACACACACACACACACACACACACATATTTTCTGGTACCTAAAGTCAAACGCTTATGGTGCCAAGACAAATACCCTCCTGGCAGCCAGTGTGGAAAACCCTCTTCCAAGCTCAATGTGAAGATGTGGGCAATTTAATTTGCTAAGTTTTCTCCCTGGAAAGACCCAATAGGAGCTTTGTGTAAAAGTTTCTTTGCCATCATCAAAGATGTTTCTGAAAGTCTGTGCCAAACATCGGGGAATATGCGCGCTGCTTTCAAGAAAATGGGAAGACGAAGTGGAAAAAAAAAAGTTCAAATACACATACGTCTTGAGTAAAAGGGGACAAAAAGCCTGCAGGAAGCCCTTACATCCACATAGTGATGTGAAATGAATCTAAAGTGAGTAAGAGGGAACTGTAGGCTCTCACTATCAAGTAAAGCAGATGCACTTTTGTTGATGGTGCACTTAAACATCCTTGTATTATCTTGAGGAGCTCTCTGTGAAGACTTGTTGTCCCCTTAGTAAAATGTAGCCTGAGGAGGTGCACTTCAGTCCAGTGCAACGCTTTCAACATCATCAAAAGCAGGGGAAAGTTGCTTTCTTTGTTTAAATAAGATGGTTTTGTGTTCTGTATCTGTTTGTGTGCTTTGATATTTTCCTTGAGTGCTTCTGTATCTTCAGAACCACAACAAGAATTTTTGTTCCTGATAGTTTAAAAAAAAATTACATTAGCAGATGAAGGAGAAAGGGGATAATTCAGCCAGGCTGCTAAAAAAGAAAGAAAGATCCAGACTCCAGCTGTAAATGGACAAACTGGGGTTGAGGATGACTGCATGCAGTGTCCTCAGCACCCACTTCTTTCATCTTGGTAGACTGGAGCGCAGCAGAGCTCATCACAAGTGTAGCGATGCTCTACAGGGGAGATCTAAACACAGCCTCTCTGATTTAGGAGCTGGAACGGAGCAGTCGCCAGCCTCCCACCAGAGCTGGCAGGGTTGGATGGCTGTCTGGCCGCTGTTGATCGGGGGGAGGGAGGAGTGGGGGAGTGGAGACGGAAAGACGCTGCCAAAAGACCAAAAGGCCACTAACTGCTGCAACACCAAACACCACAATAAGACAAAGCTTGGAGGGTTTGTGTGCCAGCGTGCAGAAAGAAAGAAAAAGAATTTGAAAATCTGTTTATCTCATTACTCAGGGGTACTTCAATTAAAAACAGGCATGTCTATAAAATTTGCTAAAGACAAAAACAGAAACCCAACACAAATGCAAAAAGAGAAACAAGACAGAGACACATCAGAAGCCCAACATTAGATCATCACCACTGTGTGCAAGAGTCCCCCCCCCCCAAAAAAAAAGGAGTCAAAACAACAAGCCTTTAATCTAACAATGCTATGTAATGTAGTGTGTAAGCACAGAGGGATGGTGGTCATGGTGGATGGTTGGTGGTTTAGGCAACAAAAAGCACTTTGGTTAAGGTTAGGAGAGGATTGTGGTTTGAGTTGAATATTAATGAGGTAAACACGTCATGTCTCATGCCTCAACTCATTGGACTTTTTCAAGATTTAATCAAGACCATCTTTACCTAGCCTTCACAGAGCGCTTTGAGTGCCTAAACGTGACCATGAAAATATTAATAATGCCTTAAACCAAATGAAAAAAGTCTTCACTGAACGTTTTGCAGATGCGCTTGGTAAAAACATTTCCTCATTGTGTTGATTTAAAAAAAAAACTAATCTAATCTAATCTAATAAAAGAGCATCACCCTCTAAACATACTGTAGTTGCTGCTGCCAGTGGAAAAAGACTCCTAATACTCCTTTATGAATCTTAAATTCAAATTTGTAGGTACAGGTAATCTGGCCATTATATAACCATGTTTTATAACACAGCATCATTAGTACTGATGCAGTAATGTGTAAAAAGCTTTTTAGATTTCTTTTACACTTATGCACAGTGCCCCTGATTCACCCCTTGACTCCATTCACTGGTAAAAGCCTTCAGTCATCTGCTCAGGTTCTCATCACCTCCGAGGAAGAAACTTCACTTATGCAACAGAGGAGAAACTATTTGCCAACCCAGTGAAATCACTCTCGGGCGTGCGTACACATGCATGGCATACTGTAAATACACCCACCCAAACACACACAGCGTGTTTTTCTTTCTCTTTTTTTATCCGTGGGTCTTATTTCAGACCATTAACATGTCAAAGATTCTTGGCTGAGTGTTGAAGTGCATTAACTGGGATAATATTATAATGCGACACAAGCTCCAATGAAAGCTCTGCCATCTACTGTAAACTTGCACAAGAACCTGTTCCACCACAAACAAAGACTGCACTATTGTTCCTACTTCTCCTCCTCTATATCTGTTTATATATATATATATATATATATATCTTCCTCCACCCTCTCTGTCTGTCTTTTAATTATCCTTCCCCCAGCTCTCTGGGAAATGGTGTCTGTCAGCCAATCAGAGTGCAGCAGTCGGGGCCTTCACCTCCTTTGAAAATGACAACAAAGTCAATTTCAGTTCAGTTACACTCCCAAACAATACACCCTGCAACAACCAGCTTTTCACTACAGTCCTATCATAAATCATTCAGTGTTTTGCTCCGGCTTGCAAGTATTTGCAGTGACCCACCTCTGCTGAGCCTTTCCTCCTGACTCATTTTCAGAGTATCAGGGGCAGAGCGAGGCTCTTGGGGGAATTTGAGGAATCTGAGATGAGATGCTGGTCACGGTGCAGCCACATGGCATCATCTCCCCGCGTTCAATCGGAGTTAATGCTCGCTTGTCTGTCTCTATATGTGTGCGTGCATGCATGAGTGTGTGTGTGTGTTAATACGGCATGCGTCTGCTTCATTAGTTTTGTATAAGCCCCCGTGTACTGGCCTGAACGAGGAGGGAGGACGACACACGTCAGCCCCAGACAGAGACAGATGCTGCTGACACGTCCGAGTATCTCTCTATTGTCCTCCTCATCCTCGGTGTCACATCTCATCCAAAGTGGTCAACTGGACACGGTGCAACAGAAGGGGTCACCACACACACACACACACACACACACACACACACACACACACACACACACACACACACACACACACACACACACATGTGGCTTATTTTCATAATTCTGTTTGGTGTGTCTGTCTGTAACTGCATGTGCTAGAGGGCGGGTTTGCATCTGCCACAGCTCAGAGGCCTTCTCATCAGGCTGTGGACGATGCTTTTGAAGTTTTTCTCTCCAAGCGGAAAGGAGCTTTTGATTTGATTAGAGTGTGAGTGTGAGTGTGTGTGTGTGTGTGTGTGTGTGTGTGTGCGTGTGTGTGTGTATATCACCTCAGGCAACATACAAAACCCCTCCACGTCACCCCAACCTATACTCCAACCCCCCTCTCTGTGAGCCTCACTCCAACCCAACTGGGAATTCATCTCTGTTTTATTAATGAGAATCAGAGGAAATGGCAATTATATGAAGAAATCTTAGTTCCTACAAAATAACAAAAGGCTTTGCTGCATCTTTGTGACTCAGAGGAAGAGAAACGCATCTTATTGTGCAGCATGAATCCAAGTATGCCAGGTTTGCCTGGAATGTCTGACCCTGCTCGTCTCTGCTCTGCCCACGGCCGCTGTTCATCGGCCGGACGAAGCCTTTGTGTGTGCTTTTCCTGTGAATGAAACTGTCCTCATGTTGACTTTGTGACGTGATGCGAGATCACAAAGGATCTTCCACCAAAGCGCATATTTCAAATGCTCTTCCCACCTCTGTTTGTAAGAAGAAGAAAACATGGGAGGGGAAGAGGCATCTTAAAAATGCCATTTGTCGTACAGGCATGCAGCTACATCATCTGTTCTGGGCGAGGGTGGAAGAAATACTCAGATCCTTTGTTTAAGTAGAAGTATCAGTACAGCAATGTAAAAATTCTCCGTTAGAAGGAAAAGTCCTGCATTGTGAAGTCAAAGCAGAACATGCCAGAGAATTAAAATACTGATTGTGGGTTTGTTCCATCAACAGGAAGAGAAAACAAGCTTTCCTGTTCCTGTCGTTATGGGCAACTTGGAATTTGAATCTGGAGGCAAATTGCAGTGAAACGACTGGATGTGTGTTTGCATGTTTGACCTCGGGTGGTGCGAGCGCAAGGCAGCAAACACACAGAACTGAGCTCATCAAAGGCCTGAACGCTGCACAATCAACTCACTGACTGTCAAATCTATTGTGTGCCTGCCAGAACCATTAGAAAGTTCCTCTCCTCTCCCTCTTCTCTCCTCTCTCCCTCTCTCCTCTCATCCCCCCTGTAATTTACTGGGTAATTATTCCATTGTGTAAACAGCTATTACTGTGGCCGAATCCTGGCAAGTCTGAAAGCGCTCTCCTGTCACAATGCTCACACCTCTCTCTCTCTCTCTCTCTCTCTCTCTCCCTCTTTGTCAAAGCCACGGGTCTTCACTGCACAGACGCTCGAAAACAGAAGCCATGAAATTAATCTGGTGGAGAGAGAGAAAGAGAGAGAGAGAGAGAAGAGGAGGGGGACACTTGAATGTTGTTGGAACAAGTCTGCAGAAACAGGTTGCCTCTGTAATCCACTTGATTGCAATTTCACACCTCTGGCAACGCACCATTTTTATAAGGCCACTTGTAATAAAAGAGGGATTTCTTCATACCTGTGAGATAATTTAACTCACCTATTCATCATCTGTATTTGAAAGTTATTGCAGTATAAAGGTCTTGGCAGTTGCGGTATCTAACTGGACCATCAACAATAACAAATATGTAAATAATTTCCATCTCCAGGTGACAATACTTTGCAGGGATAGACAGACTCATGTGTATGTTTATTGTTCAGATGCCTGCGGTTCATAGTCTTATAAAAAATTAACTTGTTTGTGAAACTTTTTGATTTCTTTGGGTCTTAAACAGAGTAGGCCTAAAGAAATATGAATTTTATACTAAATAAACCTTTCAATTTTAATGTAATGTAATATATTCATGCACTTAAAAGACAGGAAGTGTGTGCAGCAGGTCAACATATTACAGCACAGTGTCTCACAGTGGATAGAAAATTAAATTCCAGCTCAGTCTGCAGAGGAGATTGTGAATATGGGTGCAGATTTATTACAGGAGTTTCAGGTCTCCCGTTTTTTTCTTGGTGTTAGTCGACCTGTCAAGCTCCTGAGTCCCCCCCCCCCCCCCCCCCCCCACACACACACCTCCTGCTCAGACAGCAGAGAAGAGACAACCCCTGCATTCGCTCCAGTGGTTAGACTGTCTGACTGGCTGTCTGTCTGTCTCACACTCTGTTTACTCCTCATTTGCTTACCCAGTCAGCTCTCAAACCTCAGAGCTGCTGCCAGCAGAGATGCCCACAGCCAAAGAGAGGAGTGATGGAGGAGGGAGTGAGGGGGAGAAAAAGAGATGCAGAGACACATTTAACTCCACCACCAGCAGAGACACAGAGAGAGGGGGGGGGGGGGGGGGGACAACATTGTTGGGTAATTATTTATTCTGGAAGACTTGGACATGCTTATGGTGTCTTTCTTAGTATTCTTGCCAATAAAGTACAATGAAACTAACTTAATTTGAAAGAGAGAAAGACAATACAGGAGGGGAAGGATGATGTTTGCTTACAGACATTTGCAACCAGGGAAACTTGTGCAAGAGTAAGAAGGAGTGAAGCCCCTTCTCTTGTGCTGTACACACAGAACACCTATCCCAGCTGACATTACAGACTGTGGAAATGGTTCTTGTTTGTGATTGGACAGGTCCCAGGTCAGTAGTTTGTTTGCGTACAACGTCGGCGACGCAACTGTGAGAAATCACGTGAAGCTTTTATCGAGAATTAAAAGATGTTAACAAGGAGGAGAATGCAAGAAATTGACCTAAAACGCCGTAAAAGTTGCATCTAAACTTCACCTGGAGTTGGTTGGAGTTCGTGTGTGCAACGACCTCTCCACTGAAGGAAACGTAAGTTAGCTCATGTGGCTGTGTTTTTCTAGCTAACAGTTTCTTTGCGTTACTGTTTGTACCTTTGCAACATATGTAGCAACGACAATGACGCATTTTTGTTCCTCTTTATTCCCAACAGCTGGTCTGTTTACATAGTATTGCATTGTGCTTCGTTACATTGTTTGAGGGAACTATGACTTAGTTAATGGCATACCTGTGGATGCAACTGGATATTCATTAAATTCTGATAGTTTAATGATTTTAAACGGAATTATTTGGAAATATTTTATTATTGTGTGGGATACTG
>BRZM01004180.1:0-14357 GCA_033238685.1 Lates japonicus
AGATTTATAAATTCTGGTAGGCATTCATACCCTTTGGACAGATGCAGGCTAGCTGTTAAACACATTTTCAGTCTTTACGCTTAACTAAGCAGTCTCCTGGTTATAAGTTATAAGTAATGGTGGCCCAACAACATTTCACAAAACACAATGACACTGAAGATTACAGAGAAGGTGAGACAACACTCCTTGTTTGTGATTGGACAGAACCCAAGTCTCTGGCAACAGTTCAATGTCACTTCCTGTTTCTATTGTGTACTACTGTCAGCAGTGTCCTTGCACAAATGTTAAACTGAGTTTGAAAGGATGGAAGAGGAGATTGAAATGACAAGGTAATACTGATGTTTGAATACAGAGCTATGTGTTTTGACCCTCATGGTCAACAGGTCACTGTTTTGAGAAACTAAAGCACTTGTCAAGTTTAAAAACATTTACAACATATTCTTGGGATGACTCCTGTACATTTGAATGGAAAATTGAAGAAATTAGATTGGCATGATTGATTTATGCTGCCACAAAGAAAATGGCTTTGGTAAAAAGTCACAAAATCTCTGTGTTCTTTTAAAATCTCACGTTGTGCATGACCGCGCCTCCATTAGGAGCCATTGATCATTAGAACTGGGCATGCTAGACACTCTGTAAGAATCAAAGTGCTTGGGGGTGAAAAGCATTTGGCAGGCACCCAAAAATTATCTTAGAGTCACCCCTGTGGAAGCCAAGATGCCACAATACTGCAGACCAGCTTCCTGTCAAGAAGAAGAATAATGCAAACTTTCTCTCTTTCCGTCTGAAATGCTGATGAGGAGACTAGCGCACACGGCAGTTCTGCATTGCATATAATACAGTCTCCTTTTTCATTGTCAAAGCCCTTTCAGTAAGCAGCTGATGATGGTGCAACTTGCATATTTATCAGCCTTTAAACACAGTTATTGGATTTCTCCTTGTGGCTTAAACTTACACCTCCCATCATCATCCAAGCTTCTGTCGTTAGTGTGTGGGAAAAATTATGAGCTATGCTGAGAGGTGTTGATTAACTCTTGCAAATCACCGCTGTGATCCAGCGGCAGATTACTTTGTCTCTGTTACTCTGTAGCCGCAGCAGCCTTGCCTCCCTAGCCCTGCTGCCGGGAAATTCGCTGACCTCTGAGGCTTGGATTACCTGGCAGGGCCTCAGAGAGCAGCTCAAGTGCACTTGAGGACAAGACTCATGCTACTTCCGATCAATATGCATCGACTATGTCTTTTTTTTTTCGTTTTACAAGAGTTACATTACAGTAAATGTGTTTGCTTTGCAGTGGTTCTGCAAACTGCAATGGCAAATGCCTTGTTCCATGGATTAGGAGGTACAGCTGAGATGCATTTGGTAAACATCTGATGACCAGTAATTTTTCCTTATTGTAGCTGTAATCTTCAGTTTATGTCATGTGGCATCATGCTGCCACATGACATAAACTGATGGGACAGGACAGGGTATATCAAGATATAATGAGAAGCCACATGACTGAACTGTCCACTGCCTGCAAAGCAATGGGGCCTAACTCCCATGAGCTAGTGTGGCAATGTTTATTCATTGCTTTGTGATATCACATAAGCACAGTGAATATTACACTAAACTTACAAAATTTAGTTTATGTAGCGTTGACTTTGTGTTTGAAGCGTAATTAAAATTGTGGCCAGTTTAAGATAGTTTTGATTATTATTTATTATCATCATTTTTAACTGCCCTTCAATAGTTATTTTAGGTTAAAGGTTCTGTAAAAGGTGGACCTTGAGTTACGAGTTACTGAAATAGATTTAATATAGGAGAACCGAAATGATCTGAATTTGGTGAGCAGATTCAAACCACCAACCCTAACAGTGATTTTATGTCAATAACTAGTGGTTTATTTGGGCCATTTTTTTCTTTCTGTTTTCTTCGAACTCTTCTTTCTTTTTCCAAGTAACAGACATCACTTTTTATACAAATACCCCTCCTGAGATCAGAGTTTGAGTAGTGCTCTACTCATGGAAATACAGCTGAAATATATAGTACAGACCACAACTCTGTTCTCCTCTGTCTACCATCAGTCACATATGGCAGGCCAAATGTAACACTGTGTGGGGGTATCTTCTCTTTGAGACTTTGAGGCCTTCTGTCTTCTAAAGAAATATCTGTTCCTTTTCTATCATCGCACCACTAGCATTTCCAAACCTATTCCTCACTCTTTGTGACAGCCTCATCCTTCTCAGAAGATGCAATCTAAACCTTGTGTCTACTCACTTTCAAATTACTCCCAAAGGCCCAGCACTGACTTACATGACACTGTTTTATCACATTAAGACCTCTTCTAGGATAACAAAACACAAAGTGCTTTAAAAGTTAGCCATTAAAGTTATTAAGGTCATTAAAGTCCTAGAAAAACCCTCCTAAACCACTCTGAACTTTGAGCAAATTATACTCATTTAGATGATCAGCGTGAGACTGTGTGGGGTCATTAAGTTTGTTAACAGTGGAGAGGAGGAGGACAAGGGAGGAGGACATAATAAACATTTAGATATTTGTCTGCACTGTTACTTTTACAAATAAATAAAACTACTTGTCTTCATCTTATGTTTTATTACTTCTAAATAACAGTTCTCTAGAACTAGAGAGTGAGCCAGTGAGTCTTACATTCCTCAAATAAAGTTTGTCAAATTACAACATTCTGTATTTATTGACTGAATATTTCCTACAAACTAGATATGGGCTCTTTTTTCTGTTTATGGGACAGTGTAGTTTTGAGCTGGTGAGTGGCATGAAAACTCTCTTTACTGTCCCTTTGCCCCCCTCGCTGCCTCACTGCAGAGAGACAGAGGCAAAGAGGCAGAGAGAGTTTTCATGCCACTCACCAGCTCAAAACTACACTGTCCCATAAACAGAAAAAAGAGCCCATATCTAGTTTGTAGGAAATATTCAGTCAATAAATACAGAATGTTGTAATTTGACAAACTTTATTTGAGGAATGTAAGACTCACTGGCTCACTCTCTAGTTCTAGAGAACTGTTATTTAGAAGTAATAAAACATAAGATGAAGACAAGTAGTTTTATTTATTTGTAAAAGTAACAGTGCAGACAAATATCTAAATGTTTATTATGTCCTCCTCCCTTGTCCTCCTCCTCTCCACTGTTAACAAACTTAATGACCCCACACAGTCTCACGCTGATCATCTAAATGAGTATAATTTGCTCAAAGTTCAGAGTGGTTTAGGAGGGTTTTTCTAGGACTTTAATGACCTTAATAACTTTAATGGCTAACTTTTAAAGCACTTTGTGTTTTGTTATCCTAGAAGAGGTCTTAATGTGATAAAACAGTGTCATGTAAGTCAGTGCTGGGCCTTTGGGAGTAATTTGAAAGTGAGTAGACACAAGGTTTAGATTGCATCTTCTGAGAAGGATGAGGCTGTCACAAAGAGTGAGGAATAGGTTTGGAAATGCTAGTGGTGCGATGATAGAAAAGGAACAGATATTTCTTTAGAAGACAGAAGGCCTCAAAGTCTCAAAGAGAAGATACCCCCACACAGTGTTACATTTGGCCTGCCATATGTGACTGATGGTAGACAGAGGAGAACAGAGTTGTGGTCTGTACTATATATTTCAGCTGTATTTCCATGAGTAGAGCACTACTCAAACTCTGATCTCAGGAGGGGTATTTGTATAAAAAGTGATGTCTGTTACTTGGAAAAAGAAAGAAGAGTTCGAAGAAAACAGAAAGAAAAAAATGGCCCAAATAAACCACTAGTTATTGACATAAAATCACTGTTAGGGTTGGTGGTTTGAATCTGCTCACCAAATTCAGATCATTTCGGTTCTCCTATATTAAATCTATTTCAGTAACTCGTAACTCAAGGTCCACCTTTTACAGAACCTTTAACCTAAAATAACTATTGAAGGGCAGTTAAAAATGATGATAATAATAATAATACTATGAGCACATTAAAATAATAATCAAAACTTATTCAAACTGGCCATGGCAATTTTAATATTATTTCTTCAAACATAAAGTCAATTGTCACGTTACATAAACTAAATTTGTGCTTTTCTCAGTGTAGCAATGTATATTCATTGTGCTTTATGTGATATCATAAAGCATGCTGTATTTCCGTATTCAATAAATTACCAATCAATGGACTTCAGATGATGCAGAGTGACTCTTCGTATGCACACATTTATGCCGCAGTAATAATCATCACCAGCGTATCCTGAAATGCTGCCCCTATTTCATTCTGTGCATGTGTGAGTGTATTGGCTCGGTCAAATGAGGACACATCCCAACCACACACACAGCAGGTAATTTCAGTCCAGCTGCCATATTGTAAAATATAAAGCCATAATGTGCAAGAAGCTCCCTTATCACCCAACCCACCTTAAGGCAGGCAATATAATGTTTAATGCTGTAAGCATCTTTTTTTTTTTTTTTTACCCCTCCTCTATATACGCCTCTGTCTCTCTTCTTTCCTCTGCTGCCCTGCTTCTTCTGTCTCTATTTTTGATCCTCTCTCTCTTTTCTAGTCTCTCTGTCTCTCTCTATCTCTCTCTCAATCTTTCCTTATCCATTTCTCCTCTTTTCTTTCTTTCTTCCTCACTCTTTCTTCCTCTCTCTCTAGGCCAGGAAAATGTGCTGTGTCTGCAGGGGGGGTTATTTGGTGCAGGAAGTGGGGAGTAATTGATAATGGTGCTGCTTTTTCTATCAAGAGAGCTGCGTTTGCTTTTAAAGGAAACGAGACAGAGACGGAAACAGGGGGAATACAAGTCAAGTGAGGGGGATAAAAAGGCAAGAGTGAAAAAAAAAACAGGAGGAAAAAGTCAAAGGAAGACATAAAGAGACATATTGAAGAAAGCCAGAGAGAGAAAAAAGTTGAGAGGAAAAAGTTTTTGACATGACAGTGTTTTGGAACTTAACTTAACCATAAACTAGTTTTGTTTTAGCATTTTTTATATTAATGAGATATTTTGGGGGTCATATATGTTATTCTGATCCAATTCAGTTTTTGTCTAAAATCAGTCTTGAAAGTCACCTTTCTGTTTTGCTACCAACTCAACAATTAGTTATTGTACATATGAACTGGATTCACCTTATGTTCGATTGTCTCTCTTATCCATTTTCAATCATTCTATGAGTGACTGACTCCACTGGACCTCATGGGATCTGATCCCACATTTCCATGTCTTTATGTTCCCCTGTTGGGCGCTTCCCCAACCATTAAATAAACATTAGTACTGAAGTTGGACTCTAAAACAATAGATTATTGGCACATTGAACACAGTTTTGATGAGTATACTTAAGCATCAACATGCTCTGGTCCCCTGACTTAGCATGGTGAGCTGCAACACACTGTCATTTTAATGCAACACAGTGATTGTTATGCTGAAAATTGCTGTTATCTGTTAGTATTACCCTCAGTGTATCACAGGACTGACACAATGTAGAAATCTGATATATGATATTTAATACTGCAGTGAAACAAAGTAAGTATATCTTGTCTCATTTGTATATCTTGTCAGGAAATGACTCTCGCTTTGGATAGAAGTGAAGTTACATTTGTCAGACAACTTGCTCCAAGGAAAATAAGATTTTTCAGTTCAGCTCAAGCTAAAACAAAAAAGGTTCAGTTCTTTTCCCCTGTGTGAACTGTTGTTGATGCAGTTATTTACAATTCAGGGTTTTCCAGCACTGCTGCCCGGCTGCATCAGACCTGCTTCACCACTGAATGTGCTGTTTAAATATTGATGAGATCTCGCAGGTTAAACCCAGGCTCTCTGTGGCCTCAGGTTAGAATTGTATTATAATGTCAGACCCACTGTGGTATACAAGAAACTACTATAATATGCTTACTGACATATACACTGTAGATGCACAAGGTCGTACAGCAGCACACATGCAGATATAAAGTACATGTATATGTCCTGGCACATGAGCACAACCACACATAGACAAATGCATACAAAATTATGTTGACTTGCATCTCCTGGAGGTTTGAATATAGTCAGTCATGACTCATGGAAACGTTTATGTGTGTGCACTTAGAGTGTGTTCACCTCAAGCCCTCAAAGACATTCTTGTTCAAACTTCTGTTCTACTTTGAAGAGTTAATTCTGAGAATACAACGACACGTGGAAGGGACAAAAATAACAACACTGAAAAAAAAAAAGAAGAAGAAAGAGTTCTGAGATTCTGCTGAGAAGAAACTTCATGCTCATCATGCACAGGGGAACACTGGCCCCACCCAAAAATGCAAAACACCCCACCACACATACAGGCACCCCATCTCCTCATTTCCCCTGCTCCCCTTTTCAGAGGAAATGAGATATGCTGATGAAGCTGGTGCGTCTCTCATGGCTGAGGACGAAGCATTTTGGCGCTTCTGAGACATCAGAGTGAGTCAGGCAACCCGGAGGGAAGCCTGTGCTATTTCATCTCTGTCAGTCTTTTGGTGTTTTAACTGCACTTGCTGCTCTCTTCCTCGTGGAGTACGTGCTCAAAAATGTATGATGTGACTCTGTTAGGGACGTCCAAATCTTTTGTGTCTCTGATACTGTACCCCACTTTTTTCTCTAGTTCAGAGGACCAACTTTAGGTTCTATTTTGTAATGGTGCTCCTAATGAGTTTTTGATTCAATTAGTAGAATTAGCAAACCCTCAAAACTCTGCTGTCTGATTACTGAAAGTTTATACTTTCAAGTATTTTTACTTTGCAAACGTGGCAGCTGTTAGTTAATTTCAAACCACTTACTGCACTGCGGTGAGCCAAAAATGAAAAAGTCAATAAATGGATGGTGGGAAGTAAATAAGTAAATGGATCAGAAGTAGACAACTTGTAAATTACACATTATAAAAATGTTCCCAGACTGAAAATTGGATATTTTTATTTAACCAAAAAAACACACTTCTGGCCCTTTCACGACATTAACAGGATGGATGAGTGTCACACTTGCTCTACACACTCACATTTTGCTGGTGTGCAGTTTTCTGTAGCGTGTTTCAGTCTCATGAAATATGCAGAGTTAAGCTCAGGGTTGAGTGACTTTGAGTTTCATGACCCAAACCAAAGAGACGGCTTACTCTACTGTGATACTACTCTACCTCTGCTCAGCTTGTCTGCCTTACAGCATACTTTGTAGTCATAGTTTGTAGTATGAGAGTACTGGGGAAAAAAACAGTGTCATGCTACTTTTTTTTTTTTTTCCCTCCAGAATGACAGTTGATGTCTTTATTTTTATATATGACAGTGTGTGAGTGCAGTCATTTCTGCATGGGTTGACTTCAAAGTAATCATCCCTAATGTCTCAGTGTATGCCAAACGATGCCCATTAACCTACTACACATTGCTATGATTAACATTTGGTTAGGTTTTTATTATAGCAAATATCATACTAAGAGATAGTACTAGAATATCAACACTCTATATTCTGCCTCTTAAAGATTTAATGGCCACAATGTATAATAAACCTTTCTACACATACATTAAAGTAGAACCTTGTGAAAACAAGTGACAACAATCTGCTTTGAGGTGATATTAGCATGAACAAACTTGTTCCCGCTATTTTTCCCAAAACAAGTTATACTAATCAGCCTTTTTTCAAATCTTTTGTTATTGTAAATTGGGTTGCTGGTGCACTAAGAAGCTTAGCTTATAAAGGACAACTTTATAATCATATTTAGACTTTGTTGTCTCTGAAGGGAAATCTAGCTGCAAACAAAGCACAGAGAAGTATAAATTATCATAAAAACTGTAGTTTATATAAGCCATTTAAATGTACAAATCACGGCATGGAACAAATATACACAATGCACAGCTCACACAAAGGAAATAGGAGTGGTTGTAAGATTGGGGAAAGGGAGGGCAACTGCAGGATTTGTTCATTTTTAAATAAAAATGGAGGCACTAGCTTCAGGAGTTTTCATGTAAGAGCAAAGCTGAGGCGCAAAGCTGATGCAAGGCTCCAACAACTATGAGTCATGTCCATTAGGGAAACACCCTCCCTCTCCCATCCTATCCTTCTTTTATCCATCCTACATCCCTGCATTCCTTTAATGCACCTCTCCTCTACATCTCATGTGATTCTGAAATTAACAAGCAAAAAGATATTACGTGTATATTAGTATCACATATAGTTTCAAGGCAGACCTCAGGAATTGCTCATGGTTGCTGCAGGTTAACAGTATAAGTGTGAGAAAATTCTTTAAATAAAAGTCAGAAGACAACAGACTGAATTTGATGAGCAGCTCTGTGAAAAGCAACTTTTATTTTTATTTTTAAAACACTATATTTAATACAAAATATATATACCCACTGTTTAACTTTGTAATTTGTTGGGCTGCTATTTGTAGTATATGTTTTTTCAAACAGGGCTGCGACTTTATTCATATATATGCAATATGAGCAGAAAGGACTTAAAAGAAAGAGTAGGAGAAAGAGAGAAAGAGAGAGGATAAAGAAACGAGGAAAGAATGAGAGAGACATGGAGACAAGGAAGAGACTGAGAAGATGCTTTTCTACTTCCAACTTTCATCTCTGGCTTTTAGTACAGTCACCATGGGAGAAAAGAAGCTGTCAGTCATTATGCGAAACATACACACACACGCACACAAACACAAACACAAAAACCTTTATATGTTTACTTGTGAGGATGCCCAACATCTAGTCCATTCCTATCTCTTAACCATTAACTTTGCCCTAAAGCCAGGTTTGTCCTAAAACAGAAGAAGTGAAATGGCCAAATGCAGTTGTCACAACAATCATCTATAGGCTGACGCTGGTGAGTTGTTTTCCTGCATCAGCCGTTTCATACTCACATGCCGTGGTTATTTTACACACACACACACACACACACACACACACACACTGCAGATACATATATATATACTAATTTTGGAGAGGCAGTCACTGACATGAGGATTACATACTGTCTCAGAATACTAAGTGGCACTTAGCAGGATTGGCTACAGGCACTTACACAGGTGCCGTGTTACCTGAACCTATTACTGTCTGAAAATAAATATCCTCATTACCTCCAGCCATTCTGAATCACAATCTTTAATCCCAAGTCCAGCATTCATTAAATTTTCTTAATGGTTGCACCACAGACAACCTTTATGGGATATATACCTGAGCAAACTCAATGCAAGACTGTTAATAGATTATGAAAGTAGCACTACACTACAATATACACATACATATATAGGCCATACTCTTTTCCTCTTGGGGCCTGGTTGTTTCAACAGCATTTTCATGAACTATAAACATGCAAATTTATTAAGCTGCTCTGATCAGTATTATCATATCAACAATTATAAATTTTCACTAACCTTGCGCCCTGTCAGTACTATGTTTGATATTGTTTAATTTTCGTACAGTTTTACTGTTTTGGTTCCTCTTCCTGCTCTCTTCTGTATGTCTTAGACACTGCAAGCATTTTCAGATATTTAATATATATTACAGCACCAACAGCAACAGCAGACACACCATGAATATAATGGAGAATGTAGCAACTGAAGAGCCAGATATTTTTTTACCAGGAGTTGGTGGAGACCAAAACAGGACTAAAAGTGATACGATGTTCAATTGTGAACACAAACACATTCATTGTGTCATTATTTTAACTCTGGTTCAATATTTTATATTTAACTTTATAAGATAATGATAAAATAAGTTGTCATTGAACCTACTGAAATTAAAATCGACCTAAAACTAATTTTAACCTAGAGCATGACATATTTTCCTTGCAAATTACCAGGATGGTATATATACATCAATCCCAATTTAGATGGTTGATTTCTAAATGTTGACTTTATTACTGACCATGATCTTTCCCTAATCCTAACCAAATATATTTACAGTAGTTGCTAAATTCAACCAGACCAATGGCGGTGGCAGTTGGTAAACATTAGAAGGAATGACAAATATTTCATTTTAGGTAAGAGGAGCATTGAGTTGATCAGTTCAACACTAGAGACGAGACCATCCTTCACTGCAACAATATTCTGTTCATGCTGCAGCAACAGATACAATTAAATGGTTTGAATGAATAGTTACCAACTCCACATCACCTTTTACACACACACACACACACACACACACACACACACACACCTTTCATACCTCAATACTGGTTTCCTCCTTTCTCCTTCTCTGCCTCCTGACTCTCTATTCCTCGCTCTCCTCCCCTCCCTCTCTCCTCCTCTATTCAGCTGTCATGGTTCACAGCTCAGCATCCCTGGCATGGCTCACTCCTCTTGATCTCCAGCAGCTCGTAGAGTCAGCTCTGGAATGGCTTAAAATAACTGAAATGACCTGTTTACGCCATTTCTCTTTTCCTGTACTGGCCTTTTATCTTCATCTTCTCTGGAGCACACATGGTGGTGTTGTCAATGCGTAAAAAAAGAAGAACAAAGGAAGTATATAATGTATATATAGGACTGCCTCGAGTATTACAGCCGTTCGGTGTTCTCTTGGACTTCAATCGACGAGCTGCTGGAAAGGCGAACGGAAGAAGTGAATAAATGCTGCCCGAGCTGCGGTCATGATGCAACTGGAGAGGAAATGAGGGGAGGGCGAGGCTGAAGGTCGAGAAGGAAAGGGCTGGTGGTATGAAAGGACCGTCGGCTATTCAGTGTGTGTGTGTGTGGCTGTGGAAGCGATGGGTTGATGACTGTTCGTTCGAAACTCGTACGCTCGGTAGCATCTGTTGCAGCGTGAACGAACATTGTTGCAGTGGCCTCTGTTGAACGATCAGCGGCAGGATTCTCTTACCTGGCGACGGCGTTCATTCCTTCTAATGTTTGCAATCTGCCACCGCCATTGACCTGGTTGGTAGGCAACTACTGTAAACTGTTTGGTGGGATGAGGAAAAGTCATGGTCGTGTCGAAATCCATCTTGTACCTTCGCCTTTGAGACAGACGGGCAGGCCCCACAGTGGCTGTCATGCTTCTGGACAAGAGTAGTTTGGTCGACCTGGCTTCAATGAGTTAACTGTATCAGGCTAACTATTTTATCATCTTTGGGCGTGGTGAACAGTGACAATCGTGGGCGGCGCAGGCTGTGTTATGATCGTGAGCTGTGTTTGTGATCACAGTGGAATGCTGGCCCGTCACTCTTTGGTCCTGGTGTGAGCTGCCTTCATGTTTGACAGTCTTGCGATGATTTTGCTGACGCTGGGTGCCGATAAGCGGTATGTGGTGCAACCGTGGGGTGCAATTGACTGTTTTGACGAGACAAAGTGATTGTTCGGAAGGTAATGGGGTGTATTTTAGACGTGTGATTTCGGTAACACGGCGCCGTGTTCGGGCGTAACCAGTCTGCTGAAGATAACCGCTACGGATGACATGTAATCCTCGTAATCAGTGGCGACTGCCTCTAGGTATATATGCTATGTACCGGCCGGTGACGTGTTAACAGTGTGTCGCTGCATTGTGATGTGGCTCTGAGTGTGCGCTGTGGTGTGCGCCCGGTCTCACCCGTGGGCTGTTGTTGTGTTCTTTGTTTAACCATTCTCTTCTGGTTTGAAGTTAAGTAATAATTGAAGACAGGAATGGGCATCCTGAGGCCTGAGCAGCCATCCGCACCGGCTGTTTGTCGTTTGTCGTGTTCGCGATCGTGTGTGCCGGTGAGCTGGGCAGCTGTTTTCCCGTGGGCTGCGCTAAGCGAGACGGAAAACGTCTCGATCTCTCTTCCATGTCTCGTGCTGTCCTCTTTCTTTCTCCTGTGATCCTTCTGCTCGCCATTACATAGATCAAGTCATGTGAAAAACACTATGCTACAAATAATGACCCAACAGATACTGAGGATAAACGGTGGTGTGATCTTTGTAGTGAAATATGCGGTGTTTACTGAAATAAAATAAAGTTGCTTTCCTGGGCTGGCATCAAGTGGTCTGTGTCTTCTGTTTTGTTAAGGGGCCACTGTACACTGCTGGGCAACCTGCGGCAACGCGAGCGGCTCACAGACGCTCGCTGGCTTATGTGTTTGCCTCGTGTACGCAGATATCTTTAACTGTTAATAAAGATCTACTCGTAGTGAAAGGTGCATTGAAATGCGGATGGGGAAGGACAGGACGTGGGAGAGGGTATTTGTGGACGACTCATGGTGAACCTGCATCGGCTTTTCGCCTCGCTGCTCGTAATCTGGTCTTCCGACCTGTTTGAAATGAGACAAATCTGCGGTTTCTGTCTTCTGACCTCTGTTTCCCAGGCTGTGCGTCTGACCGCTGTTGTTCCGTGTAAACAATTCCATTGAAGCCAGCATATAAACTACGGTTTCATGATAATTTGTAGCTGCCATGTTGCGGCCGTTCGCTGGGGCGGCAATCAAATGTGGTTATGGACCGATAAACTGCTAATGAAGCGGTGCGCCGACGACGAACCTGACAAAGATTTGAAGAGCTGATTAATGGCAACGGGCGCGAAATAACGGGGTGAAATTTGTTCGACTGTCTGCTCAAGCGAATGATGTCGCTGTTTTCACGGGTTCTGCGGCCTCTTGTGTGAAAGGTTTATTGCCGTTGACCGTGCGGCGGAAGGCGGGTATATGATGTGCGCTGGTATGACTGTATAAAAACCTATTGTCGCGCTGTAAAACCAAGGGCATCGGCTGTCGTTCTGGAGGAAAAAAGTAACATGACCTGTTTTCCCGAGTACTCATGCTACAAACTATGACTGGCTATGTATGGTGAACAGCCTGACGAAGTGTCGCAGTGAGTAACCTCTTGAACAAAACTCAGGTCACTCGGTGACAACTCTGCATGTTCGGACTGGTAGCGAGCACGCACCCGGCATCAACGGTGTTGACCAGGCAGTGTTGTTTCATCCGTCCTGTTGATGGTGAAGGGCCGGGCTGGTTCGTCAAATGGGTGGTCTGGGGCTGCACATGACCTGGTGATCGTTGCTGTTCTCCCGCCATTGTCGGTTACACCGCGGTGCGGTAATGTTTGATGACGGCGGCTGCCGCGTTGCAATAGTAGCAGTATGAGCTTCGATCGGTGGCGAGTTTTCGGTTTGCGATGGTCGAAACTCGTTGAAAATGAACCTGGGTTGGTCTCTGAACTGGAAAGGTGGTGTCCCATCGGCGCAAGCGGACGATCTGATGCATCTTGCGACGCGTTTCCACGGGAGGGCGGCGGTGGCGCCAGACGGGCGAGATCGACATCCCTCGGGTTGCTGACTCGCCAGTGGAAGCGTAAAATGCTGGTCTCGGCCGTGAACTGCCAGCTAAATCGGCATTTCGCGAAGGGGCGAAATGATGTGTGTGGCTGCGTTGAATTGAGGACCAGTCGTTCCTGTTGCGTGAATGAGGCATGGAGATCTCGAGATGTTTTCGGTGTTCAGCCACTGACCGCTCGTTGTTCTCGGAATTAACTGTGGCGCAGGAGGGGAGGGTCAGACTGCACTCAAGGGTGCACGCAGGCACCGTTTCCGTGATCATGGGCTGGTCAGGCCTCCGGGAGGATATGATCGACGTGATTACTGACCGGCCTGTGTGGTTGTGCGTGCTGTAATGCTGCGTGATGGCGACGTCTGTGTCTGTTATGGTGGTTCTTGTGCCGCGGTGGTCTGGTGACCGTGATTCTGTACGAGACGCGGCCTGGCGGCTGCGGATCGTCGTGTTGAGCGGCGTTGATGGGCAGATCGCGATGCGGCCGGGCAGTGCTGGAGAACCCCTGATTAACTTTCGTCGGCTGTAACGGTGAAGAACGGACCTTTTGCTGACGAGAGCTGAACTGGTCTTGTTATTTTCGCCAGACAGAGACCGTCTGACAAATGTTTCACTCTGTCAAGCGATCATTCCTGACAAGATGTAATCGGACAAGACAACTGCTTGCACTGCGGTATTAATGTCGTATCGGGCTACCCATTGTGTCGATCTGGCGGGCGCACGCGGTAATAACAACAGATAACAACGGTACAACGCCAACAATAACGTGTTGCGATTAAAACGACGGTCTTCATGTGAGTCGAGGACAAGCGCTGACCCAGTAGCTGCATCGAAAACGCCGTTCCAATATTGTAATAATCGTACAGAGTCAGCTCGGCTGTCGACCCAATGTTGGGGAAGCATGAAGATATGGAACGTGAAGTGAGGATCGGGTCGCGAATCGATGAGTGGTATGCTCCGTGGTGAAAAATGGATAAAGAGACAATCGAGACATAAGGTGATCCGAACCGCTATGTACAATAACTGATGGCGAGGATTGACGAACTTTCAGACTTCGATTACAGGCAAAAAGCTGAACCGGTCGAAACCCCATCTCGTGTATAGTGCGTGGTATGGGCAAGAGATGAGATGGCTGTCGCGTCAAAACTCTCGCTGCTGCTGGCTTTTATATGTTCCTAACTGTACGTAACCA